>JAASFZ010000408.1:0-18239 GCA_023334075.1 Globisporangium nunn | reverse complement strand
CGAGTTCTTCAAGGACCGCGTGCTGGCGTCGCAGAAGACGCTCGGTCACGTCGAGGAGGTGCTGAAGGAATGGGTGTCGGTGTCCAAGCAGTGGGCGTCGCTCGAGAGCATCTTCCTGAGTTCGCCCGACATCCGCAACCAGCTGCCGGATGACACGCGCACATTCGAGTCCATTGACTCGAACTTCAAAGACCTGATGAAGAACGCGGTCGTGGAACCGAACGTCGTCGTCGCGTGTAGCGTCGACAGCCGCCTCGAGGCGCTCAAGGAGATGACGACAATGCTTGAGAAGTGCCAGAAGTCACTCAACGAGTACCTGGACAAGAAGAAGAAGATCTTCCCGCGGTTCTACTTCGTCTCGAACGTCGCGCTGCTCGAGATTCTCTCGAACGGCAACAACCCGAAGAAGATTATGCCGTTCCTGGGTGACTGCTATGACTCGCTCTGCAACCTCATCTTCGAGGACGGTTCACCGAACACAGCCCATACGATGATCGCGAAAGATGGAGAGGAGGTGCGGTTGCCGAAGATCTTTGTTATGGCCGGCGCTGTCGAGAGCTGGCTCAACGACCTCACAGAAGCCATGCGCTACTGCCTTCGCAAAGAAATGCATGACTCGATCGAGACCGCGGCGAACTGGGACGTCGAGAAACCTCGGCATCAGTGGCTCTTCGACTACCCTGCGCAGGTGGTGCTGAATGCCACGCAGATCTATTGGACGGAGGAGACAGAGATGGCGCTCGAAGAGTTCGAAAACGGCCAGGAGGACTCGGTGAAGCGGTACCTCTCCGTGTGCAACCAGCGCCTGGACCAATTGATCACGCTTGTGTTGGGGAATCTTAGCAGTCCGGACCGATGCAAGATCATCGCGCTGATCACTCTTGATGTGCACTCGCGTGATGTTGTCAAGAAGCTCGTAGACGAGAAGGTCGAAGGTCCTCTCAGTTTTTTGTGGCAGCAGCAGCTGCGCTTCATCTGGCGGCAGGAGAACTACGACGTCGACATCCGCATCACGGACTTCCGATCCAAGTACTCGTACGAGTGGATCGGCAACACCGGCCGTCTGGTGATCACGCCGTTGACGGATCGTTGCTACATCACGCTGACAATGGCACTGCGGCTGTTCCTCGGTGGCGCCCCCGCTGGACCTGCTGGAACGGGCAAGACCGAGACGACGAAAGATCTCGCGCGCGCAATGGCGCTTTGCTGCTACGTGTTCAACTGCTCGGACCAGATGAACTACCAGACAATGGCAGACATCTTCCGCGGCCTGTGCCAGACTGGCACGTGGGGTTGCTTCGACGAGTTCAACCGCATTAACATCGAGGTGCTGAGCGTCGTGGCGACGCAGGTCAAGTGCGTTCAAGATGCGATCGTGCTGTACTCAGTGCCAGCTAACCGTGAGCAGAAGTACCAGTCACTTCCGGCCGGGACACCGCCAGTCGTGGTGGGCGAGTTCGAATTCATGGGCGCGTCGGACCGGATCACACTCATCCCGACGTGCGGATTCTTCATCACGATGAACCCCGGGTACGCCGGTCGTACGGAGCTCCCGGAGAACCTCAAGGTACTCTTTCGCTCTTGCGCCATGATCCGACCGGATCTGCGTCCGATCTCGGAGAACATGCTCATGTCCGAGGGTTTTCTACAAGCCCGTCCACTGTCAATCAAGTTCGTGACGCTGTACCAGCTGAGCAGTGAGCTACTCTCGAAGCAGTTCCACTACGACTGGGGTCTTCGAGCCGTCAAGTCCGTGCTTCGTGTCGCTGGTATTCTCAAGCGCGCGGAGCCGGATGTTGAGGAGGACAAGGTGCTGATGCGCGCACTGCGAGACTTCAACACGCCCAAGATCCCGCACCACGACACGCCGATCTTTCTTCGCCTCATCGCGGATCTGTTCATCGGTGTTGAGGTTGCCCCGAAGGTCAACGTCGAGCTGCGCAGCAAAGTCGTGACGGTGTGCAAGCAGCACAATCTGCAGCACGACGACTCGTTCATCCTCAAGGTGTGCCAGCTCCAGGAGCTTATCGACGTGCGCCACTCGGTGATGCTGCTGGGACCAGCCGGTTGCGCGAAGACGACGACATGGCAGACGCTCGTCAAGTGCTGGAACCTCGGAAAGGAGAAGAAGACGTGCGTGTACGAGACGCTCAATCCGAAAGCCGTGACGTCCGACGAGCTCTACGGCTACATGACGCTGTCGAAGGACTGGAAAGACGGCGTGTTGTCGATCATCATGCGCGGGATGTCCAAGAACTATGCCGAGCAGGGCTTCTACGAAACGCAGAGCTACAAGTGGGTCGTGCTCGACGGCGACATCGATGCCGTGTGGATCGAAAGTATGAACACTGTCATGGACGACAACAAGGTGCTGACGCTCGTGTCGAACGAGCGTATCCCGCTGAGTAGCGCCATGCGCATGATCTTCGAGATCAACTCGCTCAAGAACGCGACTCCCGCGACGGTGTCGCGCGCAGGTATCCTCTTCATCAACGAGGCGGACATCGGCTGGCGCCCGTTCATGGAGTCGTGGGCTGCTAAGCGCGAGGACGAGATCGAGCGCACGTACCTCCCTGGCCACTTCGACAAGTACGTCGACACGACGTACGATCTCATGCGCAAGGGGTTCAAACAAGTGGCTCCAGTTCGCCTCATCAACCAGGTCTCGACAATCTGCTATCTCTTGGAGGGGTTGCTTGGCAATGTGCCGTCGGACAAGAAGACGCAAGAAGTCATTGAGTCAATCTTCGTGTTCTGCGCGACGTGGGCATTCGGCGGACCGCTGATCGTGGACAAGAGCATCGACTACCGCAAGAACTTCCACGAGCTCTGGATCGCCACGTTCACGAACATCAAGTACCCGAAAGAGGGGCTCTGCTTCGACTACTTTTACAACCTTGAGACAAACGAGTTCGAGAACTGGAACAGCAAGGTGCCGAAGTATGTCCCGTCCTCGATCGGCAACGGACCGGCCGACACGCCGTTCAGCTCAATCGTGATCAGCACAAACGACTCGGTGCGGATCCGATTCCTCATCGAGACCCTCGTGTCGAAGCAGCGTCCCGCGATCCTGGTCGGCGGCAGCGGCACGGGCAAGACGACGATCATCAAGAACTTCCTCCGAGACCTCGACGACGACATGCTCTACTCGATGATCAACATGAACTACTACACCGACTCGTTCAAGCTCCAGCAGCAGCTCGAATCTGTGATCGACAAGCGGTCAGGACGGATGTTCGGGCCGCCCGCGACCAAGAAACTCATCTACTTCATCGACGATCTCAACCTGCCGTACATCGAGACGTACGGCACGCAGAACGCGCTCGCACTGATGCGCCAGCACATGGACTACAAGACGATCTTCGACCGCACCGACCTGGGCTTCCGCAAAGAGATCGTGGACGTGCAGTATCTCTCGGCAATGAATCCGACCGCTGGCTCCTTCATCATCGACGAGCGTCTGCAGCGTCATTACGCGCTCTTCGCGTGCATGATGCCGAGTCGAGAGGACCTCAAGACGATCTACAACTCGATTCTCAAAGGGCACTTCCAGAACTCGGGGTTCTCTGCCGCCTGCATGAACGCCTGTGACGCATTCGTTACCGCCTCGATCCTGCTGCATGAAGACATCGCGAACCGCTTTCTGCCGAGCGCTACCAAGTTCGTGTACAACTGGAATATGCGCGAGCTGTCCAATATCTTTCAGGGCCTCACGCGCTCCAAGGGCGACTTCTTTCCGACCGTCCTCCATTTTGCTCGTCTTTGGGTTCATGAGTGCACGCGCGTGTTCTGCGACCGCTTGATCAACGACGAAGATATCGCGAAGTTTAACGATCGCATCCGAGAGGTAGCGAAGAAGACGCTCCCGGATGTAGACCAAGCCGCGCTTTTCAACGACCCGCCACCGTCTGCGGCCGACGATGCCGGCACAAACATCAATATCTTCACGACATTCGCGACTCCAGTCGCAGGCGTCGACAGCGCGTACGTTCCCGTGGACTCCATGAAGCATCTCAACAAAGTGCTCGTGGAGCAACTCGATGACTATAACTCCAAGTACTCGATGATGAACCTCGAGCTCTTCGACAATGCCATGGAGCACGTCACGCGCATTTGCCGAATCATTGGCAACCCGGGCGGCAACGCGATGCTCATCGGTGTCGGAGGAAGTGGCAAGCAGTCGCTGTCGCGGCTAGCATCGCACATCTGCGGCTTCGAGGTGCGCCAGCTCTCGGTGACATCCAACTTCCGCATCGAAGATCTGAAGGAGAACCTCGCAGATATGTTCAAGGTGGCTGGCATCCAGGGACTTCCGCTCGTGTTCCTCATCACTGATTCGCAGATTGTGAATGAGCGCTTCCTAGTCTACATCAACGACATGCTTTCGTCCGGGTGGATCCCAGACCTCTTCCCGAAAGAAGACATCGACGGTCTGCTCGGCGCGCTGCGAAGCGAGGCGAAAGCGAATGGCATCCCGGACACCCCAGATACGCTCATGGACTTCTTGTTGCTGCGCATCCGAATGAACTTCCGCATCATCCTGTGTTTCTCGCCGGTCGGCGCGGTGTTCCGTGTTCGAGCGAGACGCTTCCCGGGACTCGTCAACTGCACAGTCATCGACTGGTTTCACCCGTGGCCGCGTGATGCGCTCGTGCGCGTCGCGGCGAGTTTTCTGGACAAGATCGAGGACATTGGTGACGCGACTTTGAAAAAGAGTCTCGCGAATCACATGGCCGACGTCCACATCTCCGTTACGGACATGAGCAAGAAGTACTTTGATACCCAGCGGCGGTACAACTACGTCACCCCGAAGAGCTTCCTCGAGCTCATCAGCTTCTACGAGATTCTGCTCAAGCAGAAAAAAGAGGACATCCAGCGCCAGATCACCCGTTTGGATGACGGACTCTCAACGCTCCGAAAGACGTCGGCCGACGTTGCGGAGCTCCAGGTGGACCTCAAGCACACGATGATCAAGGTCGCGGAGAAGCAGGCGTCGACGGACCAATTGCTCGAGCAAATGGGACGCGAGAAGGCAGGCGCGGAGGTGCAGCAGGAGAACGCAAACATGGAGAAGCAGAAAGCCGAAGCTGCCAGCGCGGCAGCCGCCGAGCTGGCCGCAGAGGCTGAGAAAGAGCTGAGCCAGGCCAAGCCAGCAATGGACGCTGCGGCTGCTGCCGTTGACTGCCTCTCGAAGCCTGCGATCACAGAGCTCAAGAGTCTGCCGAAGCCGCCTGCTGGCGTCGACAATGTGACCAAGGCATGCCTCATCCTCGTGGAGAAGGAATACAAGAATCACAAGTGGGACCGCGCGAAGAAGATGATGAACAACGCCGGCGCGTTCCTGGACGCACTCAAGGAGTTCCGCGGTGAGGACATCCCGGAAGCCGACATTGCGCGCATCGAGCCGCTGATCGCCGACCCGGAGTTCACGGCCGAGAAGATGGCGTCCAAGAGCTCGGCGGCTGCAAATATTTGCTCGTGGGTTGTCAACATCTACACGTTCAACCGTATCTACGTGCGCGTGAAGCCACTTATGGACTCGCTCGAGGCCTCCAAGAAGAAGAAAGAGGAAGCCGAAGAGCAGCTCGCCAAGGCAATGGGGCAGGTCGCCGAAGTGCAGAAGCGCCTCGAGCTGCTCGAGAACACGCTGCGCCAGGCCACGGAAGAGAAGCTCAAGGTCGAGCAGATGAAAGAGTCGTGCGAGAACCGTCTTGTGCTCGCCGGCAAGCTCGTAAACGGCCTCGCGAGCGAGAACGAGCGCTGGGGCATCGAGATCGAGCAGCTTAAAAACTCGGGTGTGATGGTCGTGGGCAACTCGCTGCTCGCCGCCGCGTTCGTGTCCTACATCGGCGCCTTCGACCAAGCAGTGCGAAAGGAACTGTGGCAGCTCACGTGGTTCCCGGACCTCGTCGCAAAGAACATCCCAATCACGGACGGCATCGATCCGATGTCGATGCTCACGACCGAGGGGAAGAACGCGAAGATGATCAGCGAGGGACTGCCGGCAGACCGCATCTCGATCGAGAACGGCGCGGTCATCACGAACTGCAAGCGCTGGCCGCTTGTGATCGACCCGCAGCTCCAGGGCATCAAGTGGTTGCGCGAGAAGGAAAAGGACCGCGGGCTCATTGTGATGCAGCTCAGCCAGAACCAGTGGCTGCGCAAGATGGAGACAGCGATCGTCAACGGCTATGTCGTGATCATCGAGAACATCGACGAAGAGATCGACGCGACGCTTGACCCGGTGCTGAGCCGCGCGGTTTACAAGAAAGGCTCGAACCTCTTCCTCAAGCTCGCGGGCGAGGAGGTGCAGTACGACACCAACTTCTTCATGTACTTGCAGACGAAGCTGTCGAACCCGCACTACAAACCCGAGATTGCCGCGCAGTGCACACTCATCAACTTCATTGCGACCGAGAGCGGTCTCGAGGACCAGCTGCTCGAGAAGGTCGTGAAGAAAGAGCAGCCGGAGCTCGAGCGGCAGAAGCAAGAGCTCGTGCTCGCGTTCCAGAAGTTCAAGATCGACCTCGTGGAGCTCGAGGACCAGCTGCTCGAGCGCCTGGCGAACGCACCCGACGACATTCTGAGCGATGTGCCACTGATCGAGAGTCTCGAGGAGACGAAGAAGAAGGCGACAGAGATCTCCATTTCGGTCAAGAAGAACCAGGAAACCGAGATCATCATCAACAACACGCGCGAGCTCTATCGCCCGGTCGCTGCGGAAGGCGCAATGCTCTACTTCCTGCTCACGACGCTCAGCGCGATCGACCACATGTACCGCTACAGCCTCGACTCGTTCGTCACGTTCTTCTACAACGCGATCGATCGCGCGACCGCGTCCGAGAAGCAAGGTGAACGCGTGCTGAATCTGCGCGAGTCGCTGCGCATCACGATCTTCACGTGGGTCTCGCGCGGACTTTTCGAGGCGCACAAGCTCATCTTCCTCTCACAGCTCACCTTCAACCTCATGAAGCGCGGCATTCTTGGCGACGACGCGCGAGTGCAGGAGAACTACATGCAGTTCCTGCTTCGCGGACCGAAGAAAGCGGCCACAGGAGGGGAGACCGAGCCAAACCCGATCGACTGGCTCCCGAACGCGCAGTGGAACGCGATCAACGCGCTCGCGGCACTCGAGGAGTTCCAGAAGATGCCGCAAGATTTGAAAGAGGCGTCGTCTCGGTTCCGTGAATGGTACAACCACGTGACCCCGGAGTCGGAGAAGCTGCCGCTCGACTGGTCCGGACTCGACCGCACGCCGTTCCTCAAGCTGCTCGTTGTCCGGTGTCTGCGTCCGGACCGCATGACCGTCGCGGTGAACGAGTTCGTGCGGCACGTGCTGCCGAACGGCAGCAACTACTGCGACTGCGATTCGGCGCTCAACTCGATTCAAGTCATGGACAATTCGTATCTCGACTCGACGCCGACAACGCCACTCTACTTCATCCTCTCGCCGGGCGCCGATGTCGTTGCGGGCGTCGACAAGCTCAGCGTGAAGTACGGCTTCGAGCGCGGCGTGAGCTACCACAACGTGTCCATGGGGCAGGGCCAGGACGTGTTCGCGATGGACCGCCTCGAAGTGGCGCACCGCAACGGCCACTGGGTCATCCTCAACAACATCCACCTCATGCCGCGCTGGCTCATCGCGCTCGAGAAGAAGCTTGATGAGTTCGCGCTCGAAGGCTCGCACAAGAACTTCCGCCTGTTCCTTACGTCAGACCCGTCCAACTCGATCCCTATTGGCGTGCTCAACCGGTGCATCAAGCTCACAAACGAGCCGCCGTCGGGCCTGAAGGCGAACCTTAAGCGCGCATTCGTGAGCTTCCCGAAGGAGTACATCGAGGAGGCAGAGGGCAAGGTCAAGTCGATCCTCTTCGGGCTCTGCCACTTTCACGCCGTGCTCATGGAGCGCAAGATGTACGGCCCGCTCGGCTACAACATGATGTACCCGTTCTCGCTCGGCGACCTGCGCGACTCGGCGATCTGCCTGCAGAATTACCTCGAGAACTCGGCTGGGGGCAAGATCCCGTGGGCAGATCTGCGCTACATCTTTGGCGAGATCATGTACGGCGGTCACATCGTGAACGACTTCGACCGGCTGCTTGCCAACACGTACCTCGAGTTCTACATGCGCGACGAGCTGCTTGACGAGATGGAGATGTTCCCGTTCGTGGGGGACGAGAAAGGGCCGTCGTTCATGTGCCTCGCGCCGTCGTCATACGACAAGTACCTCGAGCACATCGAGACGGAGCTCAAGACGGACTCGCCACTCGCGTTCGGGCTGCACCCGAATGCCGAGATCGACTTCCGCACGACGCAGAGCGAGAACCTCTTCCGCACGCTTATGGAGCTGCAACCGCGCGACGCCTCCTCGGGCGACGCGGCGATGAGTCCGATCGAGATCGCCAAGGCCGGGCTCGAGATGGTCCTGTCGCGCGTCGGCGAGAAGAAGTTCGAGTGCGACGACATCGCACGCAGTCTCGAGGAGATGGGACCGTACCAGAACGTGTTCCTGCAGGAGTGCGAGACCATGAACGGCCTGCTCGTTGAAATAGTCCGGTCGCTCAACGAGCTGCAGCTAGGCTTCGCCGGCGAGCTCACCATGTCCGACTCGATGGAGGCCGTGCAGGAGTCACTCTTCCTTGATCGCGTGCCCAAATCGTGGGAGAAGCTCGCGTTCCCGTCACTGCGGCCGCTCGGCTCGTGGCTCACGAACCTCGAGGCGCGGCTGCAGCAGCTCGAGGAGTGGACGCAGAATCCGGCTGATATCCCGCGCGTCACGTGGCTCTCCGGCATGGTCAACCCGCAGTCGTTCCTCACCGCAATCATGCAGGTGACGGCGCAGAAGAACCAGTGGGAGCTCGACAAGCTCGTTGTCCAGACCGACGTGCTCAAGCGCAAGAGCACGGAGATCGACGCGCCGTCGCGTGACGGCGCGTACGTGCACGGACTTTCGCTCATGGGCGCACGCTGGGACGCGACCAACAACACCGTGGACAAGTCCAATCCGAAGGAGATGTTCAGCCCCATGCCGGTGATCAACTGCAAGGCCGTCGCGTCCGACAAGCTCGACATCAAGGGCTCGTTCATCTGCCCGTGCTACAAGACCGAGATGCGCGGCCCGACCTATGTCTTCTCGGCGCAGCTCAAGACCAAGTCGCCTCCGGCGCGCTGGGTGCTCGCCGGCGTCGCGCTCATCATGGACGTCGTCTAAGACACAGCAGTGTCGTCTACACCGATGACGCCTTGCGGCCAACGTACTCTTTCCACAGCTGCAGACTGCCTCGCGCGGACGGTGTTAGGCGGTCCCTGATGATACCAGCAAATAGTAATGAGCAGTGTATATGGTCACCAGCGAATGAAGTAGCAAACGATAATTCGCACGCACATGAATGCGGCGTTGCTCTCGCCCAGTAGCTCCTTCGCATCGATGAGCTCGAGTGACGACGACTCGAATCGGTCCTTCGGTCCAGCTCGATACATCTCCATCACCTCGTCGGCCGATCGCGCCGTTCGCATGTAGAACGCTGTGTGTTGATGATAGATAGTACAGGACGATCTGTTGGCGATATGCTGGCACTAGGCAGCGACCAACACTGTATTCGACACGGAAAGGATGACGTACAGAAGCTCGGAGTGCGCGCCTCGCTCTGCAGCACGACGCCAAGTAGCAGCGGCGGCGACACTTCCGTCGCCGGCAGGTTGATTTCTTCGTGCACCTCGTTCGCGATCGACGCGAAGAACTCACGCACCGCCGCGCGTTCCATCTCCTGTTTCTGGGACTCGTCTTGCTCCAGCGCCAGTAGCGTCTCCGGAGTCAGTCCGATGTGCTGCATCCATCCATCCATCCATCCATCCATTGTGCATTTTTCATCAACTTTGTCTTTGGAACTATGGCGACCTTCATCAGATCTACGCACTGCTGGCTCAGGATGGCCGCCCGGAGTGTCGAAGAGGTTCGGGTACACGCCGACCGTGTGGCTGCGCTTGATGAGCGCCATGCGCGCGTCGGCGGTCTCGAGCACGGCGGCGACGCCCACTTTGCGGGACAAAACAGTACTTTTTTGACCGTGAAATGCCGGCGAGCAGCACGTGCCCAAGTACGCCATGTAGTCCGTGAGCCCCCAGTCAAGTTCGAGGGTCGATTTCTCGCCATCGCTCCCAGCGACCACCCGCCAGTCGCTCAGGCGGAACTTGGTCGCGTTGAAGAGCTGCGGGTGGCTCTTGAGACGCTCGAGCCATGCGGTCTCCACCGAGCGCTCGAGCGCCGCGTCTTCGTGCGGCTGCCGACTGAAGGACGGCGAGAGGCGCACGCGCACGCGGTCGCTGGGGAACGGACCGGTCGTCGTGGGGGAGGCGGCGAAGCTGCACACGCGGAAACCCATGAGTCTTCGCCAGCTCATCAAGCTTTTTGGCGGGTTCAGGCGATTTCGATCTAGCAGGTCGTACTGAGTTATTGCTGCTAGATAGTAGCCAATATGTCTGTATATGGCATAGCTGCAGTCGAGATAATGACATGACGCGTCGTACTTAAGCCGGATGAGAAGCTTCACAGAGCAAACACATTCAGAAAAGTCGCCAGAAGCTTCAAGCGCTTCTTTCGGTCTGCGCCTGGAAGGAAGGCGCGCTGCTCGGCTCTGCTCGCCGAGGCCCAGGCTCAGGAGGATGCAGAACCTCTTCCACGGCGTGCGCGAGTACCTGACGCCCGTGCTGAAGGAGTCGTCGTTCGCGGACACGGGGCTGCTGACGCCCGAGGAGTTCGTCAAGGCCGGCGACCTGCTCGTGTACAAGTGTCCGACGTGGCGCTGGTGGGCTCCTTCCCTTCGCTCTACTATGAACTGCGGTGGTGCAAGCGACTCACTTGACCGACCACAGGGAAAGCGGCGACCCGAGTCTGCGCCGCCCATACCTCCCAGCGGACAAGCAGTACCTCGTCACGCGCAATGGTGCGTTGGGTTCCTATACTGCGATCAAGTGTGCGGACACCCTGTCCCCTGACGACGCTCTGCATCCGACTAGTGCCGTGCCAGCGCCGCGTGACGTCGTTGGAGCTCAGCTACCAGACGGAGCGGCCGGTGGAGGGCGAGGACGAGTGGGTCGCCGCGTCCTCGTACGCGGCTGTTGGCGACAACAGCGCGGGCGACGTCACCGCTGACCTGGCGGATGAGCTGGAGCACATTTCTATGGACACGCCGCAGCCAACGGGCGCCGCCACCACCGGTCTCCTCGGTGCGGTCGTCATGGAACACTTTGTCCCGTCGACGTCATCGGAGAGTAAGACGCATGACGCACCGCCAGACCTGAGCTCGTTTGAGGAGGAAGACAACCTGGTGGAGGACGAGGCGGCGCTTCCTACCACCACTAGCTACTTGGTGGCGAGAGAGCCGGATGATGCCGAGGAGGACGCGATCCTCTACACGCGCACGTACGACCTGTCGATCACGTACGATAAGTACTACCAGACACCGCGCGTGTGGCTCTTCGGGTACGACGAGAGGAGCCGACCGCTCTCGCCGGATGAGATGTTCGAGGACATCATGCAGGACTACGCGAACCGCACGGTCACGATGGAGCCGCACCCGCACCGCAACGCGCTCGTGCACGCGTCGATCCACCCGTGCCAGCACGGCGCCGTCATGAAGCGCATCGTGGGCAACCTGCGCGACCAGGCGGACGGTATCGAGATCCGCAGCGACCAGTACCTCTTCCTCTTCCTCAAGTTCATCCAGTCGGTCATCCCGACGATCGACTACGACCACACGATCGAGGTGAACGCCAAGAAGTGACGCGCGGCCGACCGCTTTGACCGACCCGACCCGACCTGACCTGACCTGACTGCGAGAGCGAGAGCGTAACAACACCGAACCAACCTCTTTATCTTGCCTACCTGGTTGCTTGCTAGTGCCGAAATCGGGGTTCAAGGTGTATCTTTTTCTCCGAGCCAAAAATGCTCGAGAAAAGGCTGCCACGATCTCACATCTCAGGCTCGGACAGCGGCAGCGAAGCGAACTGCGATGGTCTTCGTGACGCTCAAGTACATCATCATCGGCGACTCGGGTGCGTCTCGGCGCCGCTCTCCGCACGCGCGCTCACTCATTAGGCCCTCATCCGCTTAGTGCACGCACGGCCGCAGAGGTCGGCAAGTCGTCACTGCTGCTGCAGTTCACGGAGCAGCACTTCCAGCCGATCCACGACCTCACGATCGGCGTCGAGTTCGGCGCCAAGCTGCTCGACCTCGACGGCCGCAAGGTGAAGCTGGAGATCTGGGACACGGCAGGACAGGAGACCTTCCTCTCCATCACGCGCTCGTACTACCGCGGCGCGGACGGCGCGCTGCTCGTGTACGACATCGGCCGGTGCGTTGCTCGCGAGAAGAGTGTGTGTGGGAGAGAGAGATGAGAAGCAAAAACACCGGAACTGACGCTGCTGCTGCAATGCGCGGGCCTGAAGACGAGAGAGCTTTGAGCACCTCGGCCGCTGGCTGCACGAGTGCCACCAGAACGCGCAGAACGAGAGCATCGAGATCATGGTCGTGGGCATGAAGTGCGACCTTCCACACCGGTGCGCGCCGCTCTGATTGCATGGAGAGAGAGCGAGAGAGGTGACGCATTCGATTGCTGCTACTCCGTAAAGAGAGCGGCAGGTGTCCGAGGAAGAAGGGCGGCGGTGGGCGAAGGCGCACGGCCTCTTCTTCATCGAGGCGTCGGCCAAGACGGCGCAGAACGTCGAGCAGGTGCGTCATGCCCTCGTAGTACAGCTCCTCGCAGCACGTGGTGCTGAACACGCGCTGCTTTCTTGAGGCATGCAGGCGTTCTCGCAAACGGCGGCGACCATCCTGGCGAACTTTGACTTCGCGAACCACCAGATGCGGAAAAGCTCGACTACGAGCCGCATCTCGCTGGACGAACAGCAGCGCGCCGCGCCCGGCACCAAGTCCGAGTGCTGCTCGTTCTGAGCCACGCCTCCAGTTCCCCTGCAGCCACCTCCGATGGTTCCTAGCTAGTATTTTGCACCCGCAGCAGCAGTTCGCCGCGTGTCGAGAGAGAGAGAGGTGGATGATCTCACCTCTCTCGCTCTCGACACGCTCGCTAGAGACGTTCATTCAATGTCAGTAGACCCTTTCGTCTAAACGCCTGGCGCTGGTCTCCATGGGGAACAAGCCCAATCCACTTCTCTATCTCTGCTGAGACTTCAGCTTGTGTGGTAAGCTCCGCTCGCTGACGTGACTCGCAGGTAGTTAGTCGAAACCGGCTGGTGAACGACTACACGACGCGCCTGCATCATCATGACGCACTGCTCGATGACTCGATGAGGCCGGTGGATCTTTTGTGCGAGAGCCATCGGGTGATGTCGCACCCACGCGCAAGTTGCGCTCTCTCTCTCTATCTAGCTCTCTCTATCTCTCTGCGCATGCAGCATCGGTGTCCTACAGGAACAAGGTGTGTTTTCAGCTCTGTATTCTTTGGGGTTAGCGGAGTTCGCCGCACGCGCGCGCGTGCGCTCGCCTCCCCCTGTCACACACACACCACATGACCGGTACTGCACACAACGCTCTCTCATCTTAGAAGAGCTGCTCCTCCGAGCGGCCAAAGAAGAGGCGGGCCATGATGCGGTCGAAGACGGAGAACTGTGCCGCAACGCCCTCCTTGAGCCGCTCCTCGTGGACCTTGATCGCGAGGCGCTCGCGCGTGGCCGCGGCCGTGCGGCTGCGCTTGAGGTCGGACGCGAGCCCCACGGCCGCGCAGATATCGATGAAGAGCTTGGTCGGGTTCCACTGGCCCGACGTGATTCCCCACTCACTCGTGGCGTAGTCGGCCGGGTACTTGTGGTGGTAGTTGTGGTAGCCCTCGCCGATGGCGCCGATGCTCACGATGAGGTTCTCGACCGCGCGGATGTTGCGGTCGTACGGCTTGTAGCCGAAAAAGTGCGCGAGACTGTTGACGAACCATGTCATGTGGAGCACCCAGACGTGGCGGAAGACGCCGCCGATGAGGAAGCCCGTCCAGGCGTCCCCCATGTAGTAGCCCACGAGCGCCGGCAGCCCATAGCACATGGGGAGGACCGTGGTGATGTAGAAGCGCTTCTGGAAGCGCACGACCGGGTCCGCGAGCAGGTCGGCGAAGTTAAGCTTCAGGCCCGCGGCGCGCACGTTCGCGTGCTTGCGCACCATGACCCAACCCATGTGCGCGAAGAAGAAGCCACGGCCCGAGTTGTGCGGGTCCGCGGTCGTGTCCGAGCCCTTGTGGTGCACACGGTGGTCGCGCGACCACTCGAAGATGCTGCCCTGGAAGGCCATCGAGTTGCAGAGCATGAGGAAGACGCGCAGCGGGAATTTGGCCTTGTACGAGCGGTGGGCCCAGAGCCGGTGCGCGCCAGCCGTGATGCCGAGCCCCGACACGAACCAGAAGAACAGCCACTGCACGGCGAGCACGCTCGCGCCCACGCGCGGGATCACGAAACACAGCGTGTAGAGCGCGCCGACATGCCAGAGCGCGAGCACGAACACGTTGTACCACACGACCTCGGACCACTGGAAGGAGGGCGTGGTCGACTGCTCCGTGAGCAGATCCGTGTCCTCCTCGGCAAATGCCGAGTCGTCGGCGGCGGATGGCGCCGAAGGTGGCTTGCGCTGCTTGAGGCCGTTGGTCTCTTGCTGCTGCTGCTGCTGCTGCTGCTGGATGTCGGTGGCGACCATTTTGATGGGGGGCTTAAGGGGGACTTGGGTGATTCCTGGAGATGCTCGCTCGCTGGTGGGCTCAAGGCACGTGTGGCTCGCGGTGCTTCTTGGGGAATGAGGAGGGGGAAGGTGCAAGTGGAGGGTGCGTGGCAACTGGCAAGGAGGGGCGTTTGTATGGCGTTTTGTATGCTCGTGCGTGACATCATTTGCGTGACTTGGAGCCAGCTGCGAACAGGGATGCACGATGAAATGAAATGGTCGACTTGGTTTCAGTATGCGGAGGTTTGAAGGAAGATAGTGATGGAATCCAGTGAAAGTTCTAGTATCTGATGTGTTGTGCAACACAATGCCACAACGAGAGGAGCACAAAATTCCGCATTTCCATTGGAAACTAGTTTGCCGCATAGCTTACTTTCAGTATACATTCGTATCCTCTGATTCCCCTCCTTTGAGCCTTTGAAGGCGCCGGCCAATGTGCTGGAAACGCAGCGCCAACTCCGGCCGTGCGTCGTGCGCAGATGCGAGCATGGGTGAATGAATGGCAGCGAGAAGTGGTGGCTGCCGTAGGATATCACGAAGACGCCGACCAACTTGCTCGCTGCGAGCACCGTCACTTGGAACGTACCTGCGTCTTCCAATCCAAGAGCTTCGAGGATTAGAGGGAGACCAGCACCCCTCTCTAGGCTCACAAACATCTGCGAGATGATGCGCGAAGTTGAACTGCTCGCAATAATGAGTTTCCCCAAGCGAGCGTCTTGTCTGAGACCTGCGCGGCCACCACAACTCCGACCAATCGTCTCGAGCCACCTCGTATCAGTACAAGCATTCTGCGCAGATTACTCGAGTAAACGGCGAGGGCGAACAAGCAAGGAGGCTGATGACAGCGAATTCTCGTCAAATGCGCTCAAAACGTCTAAATTTGTGAAAACGGAGACTAAGATTATCAGACAAAATGAAGCCATTTTCGAACACAGTACAAGTTCGTAACAACCTCCTCGTCTACTGCGTCTGGCAACTAGCAAGCTGAAGTTCCTCTCCCAGCTGGCGGATCACCTGCGAGCATTTCGTTGGCGACATCGTCAAAGTGCTCATCGCAATGCAAGCTGACTGTGATGCGCAGGACGCGCAGCTGTTTGCAACGAAGACGAGTCTGGAGACGCTCGTCGAGGCGCTCCGCAGACTCCCCGACGGACTTGCCCGCAAGAACGTTGCGATCCTGCTTGCGAAGCTGTGTCAGTCGGATGAGAGCGTGAAAGACCAAGTCCGCACGCTGCGCGGCATCGAGATGATGCTGACGATGAGCCAGTCGCTCAAGCAGCAGCAGCAGCAGAAGTCGGCTAAGCGATTGACCCTTCTTGTATCTCGCGGAAGATGGTATAAGGAAGGTAAACGACAACACGCGTATGCATATGAATGCGTTTCATCGATCGCAGTTTTGCTCTCTCGCGCTCTCTCACGCTCGCTCTTGTTGTCTTGCACGCTAGCTTGTTTAGTCGAGCAAATGGGCTTCGATTCCAACCGCGATGCAGCAGCTGCATCAAGACACAAGCAGATGACCGAGTCAGGAGAATCCTTCACCACACCTAAAGAAAGCCTCAACACCATTGCTCGCTCGCACCTGACAAACAGCGAGAACGGCCGCATGTACGTGATAATGTGCTTCTCGGAGCCAACCTCCTGCATTATGCGAGCAAAGTTTGCGTTAGCGTTTAGCGCGTGGCCACGAGAATCGGGTATGAAGGCGACTCACGCCCTCTCGCTCAATCTTGAAGATTGTGTTATTGGTCTTCGGGCAGCGCACTTCGACCACCGGGTTGATGAACTTCTGCTCCATCATAACCACAGCAGGCTGTGAGCATTGCGTTCGCTTCATCCATCTATTTCACTTGAGAGAACGCAGCAAACCTGAATGAGCGCCTTGAACACATCCGAGTTCTCATCTGCTGCCGCGCGAGCGCGAAAGAGGTTGAAGCGCTTCGGCTACGCCACACATAGCGTCACATCTCCGCGTGAATAGACCAAACCAGCTTACTTAGTGCCGCACACTTGCAAGTAGCAGACCTGTGAGTTGAGTCTCACAATGAGCTCCTGCTTGCGCGCCTCCTGTTCGATATCGAAGCTGACGCGCGCTGCCGCTTTTGGCACTGCGAGTTTGAAGCGCTTCGCCTGAGGCGTGGGAGTCATGGCCACTTTTCCGCCGTACGCCGGGTTGTTCCACTTGGACATCGAGAGTCCGTCCAGACTAAGCGAGGCAGACCACCAATCTGTCAGAGTCAGCGTTGATCCTCAACTGTAAGCAAGGATTTGTCAGTGCCGTACCTGAACCGGTACTTGTGCTTGTTCAGGCGTTTGCGCGCGTACAAGCAGAAGTCTGTCTGCATCTCGTGCACTTGGGGGATGTAGATGCGGAAGAACTTGGAGCTGTAGCGCCGCTCCATCACCTGCGGCACGGATCAGTCGTCAGCTTGCAGCTCCGATCAAGCCTTTTGAGCTCGCCGTCAAAGCTGATACCAGCGTGTACCTGCTCATCTGACCCCCGCTCCATGACGAGGACGCTGCTGGCGTGCGGGATGTGGTGCAGAAATGCGGTTCTGCCCTTCGAGTCGCCACACTCGTCACCGTCTTCTTCCACCGTTTCGACAGTGTTGGATTTCTTGCTCGCCAATCCTCCGAGCATCGACGCCTTCTTTGTCAGAACTTGCGATCCTGCTGGTGTTGCTATCACTGGCGGTGGTGCAGCTCCACCCGTCGGACTGCCTGCAGTCGCTCCGTCTCCGTTGTTTGTTTGGTGCTCGCCGTCTCGGATAATCTCGCTCTTGGTCGGCGACGGCACGCGCTCGTCATCGCGCTTGTCGTTCACGAACCAGTCCTGTGACTCACCCAGCTCGCTCGCGTCTGACGCGTTGTCCTCGAACTCATATTTGAGTCTGGAGCGGCAAGACGTGTTCTTGTCGTCAGTCTTCGGCTCCTCGTTATCCATACCACGATCGACATACGAAGTCAACCAACCACACACAGCGACACACCTGTTGGCGAAATCGCCCACAACCGACTCCTCCATCATCACGGCGCGCTTGCTGTCGCTGCCGCGCTCTCGAGAATGAGAGGAAGCACTCTGTCGGAGCAGTGAAGCCGTGACTGCGGTCTGCGGAGCACTTTCTGTCAGCACCTGCGGAGGCAAGCAAGAGTGCAAGAGTGTACGACGAGCGTATCCACTTTTTTGAAATAGCGCACTTGAGGTTCCCAAAGTAGACAACATGCGTGCACACTTTCTCGCCTCACCTGTTCACCAGATCCTCTGCTCATCAGCTCCAGGGATCGCAGGTACACGGTATACATAAGATGCAGGCGATGCACAGCAGTGCAGGTGAACTCAATCGAATGACCATCTTCCTGAGTCGATTTCCATGAGCATCGAGACTCTGTACGCGCAGCTCCGAGACGCGGTCTTCGACGATGACAAGGCGCGGCTGCAAGAGCTGCTGCGGCACGACGGCGTGGACGTCGACCACTTGGACGCCGGCGGTCAGACGCTGCTGCATCTCGCGTGCTTCTGGGGCCGCAT
>JAASFZ010000407.1:0-18275 GCA_023334075.1 Globisporangium nunn | reverse complement strand
GTGGTGGCTTGCGGTGCCGCTCATCGCCGTTGTGCTCGTCAAGTCGCTCGGCGCTTTCCGACACCGAGGAGACGGCAGCGGTGGCGGATTTGAAGTGCTCTGCCCTACGCTTAGCTTCGTGAGTGGCCATTTGTGAACTCTATCTGTCGTAGTATTGTCTGCGGTTCAGTTGTGTGTTATTAAGTACGATTTTTACAATACTGAAATCAAGTCATAAAATACGTGTCGGCCAAATGACGATATTCATCTACATCATCCGATCACGACGACGACACGGACGTCGACGACGCTGACGACGAGCTGCTGCAGTGAGAGCAGGCGCTCGCGCTCCGCGGCGCTGGCTTCCCTGCCACGGGCTCGTGGCTGCTGCTGCTGCTGCTGCTATTGGCGCCAACGCCGCTCATTGGCGGGTACTGCGGGACCATGGACTGCAGCCAGCGCTGCGTGGCCATCGTCCGCGGCGTCGAGTTGCTTGTGCGCTTCTTCCGCTTCTCCACGAACGCCTGCGACGCGAACATAGAGCGTCAGATGTGCTGCAGTTGATCACCCACCCACCTACACACCAGATGACGCACCGTTGCCGCGCGATGGCATCCTGGAGAGAGCGCAGTCGCCTGCACTCGTCGCAAAAGCAGCTCCCCGGATCCTCTACTACTGATGCTGCTGCTGTCGATAGTGCGGCCGTCGTCCGCTCGCTGAATGTCGCCGCCGCGATTGCTGTTACCCCCCTCATCGCACTGCAAGCGCGAGCTTCCTCCGATCACCGTCATGTCGAGAGGAGTTGGTAAAGCTCCCAGAGGAGCAGCTGCGCTCTCTGCTGGTAGAGACGCCGTAGCACCACCGACCGCGTAGTTGTGCTTGCGTTGGTTGTTGGCTGTGATGCTACGCTTGGTCTCAAGCCGAGGCGACGTTGCGGCAGCGAACACCAGTGGCGCGAGGGTCGAGGCAGCTGCCAGTGGGCTCGCGGCCATGTCGATGTGATGCAGTGCGTTGCGCGCAAGGCGCTCATGCCGTTGCTGCTGCTGATACAAGTGCTCGCGCTCCCGAAAGCGGAGCTCGGACTCGCCGACTTCCGTGTTGATGGTTGGATGACTATCAGTGTAGTATCGGCGCCGCGACCGCTGGTCATCCTGGCTGCTGGTCTCGCGGTAGGGCTCGTCGACCATGTTGTCGTAGTCCCGCTTTCGCATCGTAGACTGGTGTGGACTCGACGAGACGTAGCTGGTGGGAGCATCATGTTGTTGTTGCTGTTGCTGTTGTTGCTGTTGTTGCTGCTGTTGCTGCAATGAAGACGGTAACTGTGGCGCCCGAGAACAGGCCGCAGATACTTTCTGCTCGCTATCTACTGAAGGCTCGAAGCGGTCTTGGAAGAACTGCTGCTGCTGATCGCGCACGTCACGGAGCCCCCCGTTTCGGCGGAAGTTCAGCTCTGCGTCGTATGCATCGGAAGGAATCTCCCGGAGCATCTCGAACGCAGTGCCCGTGAAGCCTCGCTGCGAGGAAGCAATGGTTCTGCGAGTCTCAGCGAGCTGATCGATCGGGTGCACGCGCGAATCACGACCTCGGGCGTTCTGCTGCTGCTGCTGCCGAAGAGTGTCGATAGCCATCACGTCAATGCGGCGCTGTTGTGCCTGTTTGTATTCTGCCTCATACCGAGTGCCTGTGTGCGAGAGTGTTTCACGAGCGCGATCGTGCTCCTCTGCTGCCGAATCTCGAAACCCCGCTCGAGGGTGCTGCTGCGTCCATTGTGCAGAAGCAACAGGCGTGACGACATGATACAGCTCGCTCTGCTTGTCTTCCTCTTGGCCGTAGTAGGGCGTTTTGTAGTGCTCGCCGTGGAAGTCTCTGCCAAAGCTGCGATCTTGTGTGAAGTGCTCGTGATGATTCTCGTACGTGTAATAGTCGACCTGTTGTTGTAGCTGCTGCTGCGGCACCTGAGCGTTCTGGCGCTCATGATGGTGGTTCTTCTTGTGGTGGTGGTGATGGTGTCGATGGTGATGGTGTTTGTGGTGGTGGTGGTGGTGCTGACGACTCGAGTTTGAGCTCCGATCCCCCTGTCGCTCTCGTCTCGAATCGTCATGATTCTGTTGGTTGCCGCGCTGGCGTTGAGGCAGCATGAGAGGCGAGCGCACGTCCGCATCTCGCTCGAGCGGCGCCAGCGCGTCCACGTCGACGCTGATCGTCGGCGGCATCTCGTCGATCTCCTGCCGCCCAATCTTGGCGCGCAGGCGCTCTTGGATGAGCGCCTTGAGAGGCGTGGTCATGTTCTCCCGCTAGCTGGCGCTCTGTCAGCGCGAATCGCTTGCTTGGGTGGTTCGGGGGAGGAGTGGCGGTGTGGTGAGCGTGCATGGAAGATGGCAGATGCGTCTCGACAGACGCCCAAAGATAGCGCGTCAAACGCTATTCCCAGAGCTGCAGGTGGAGAAACCCCCGCGCGAACGCCGCTTCGCAGTCCGTAGACTTCTTGGATGCAGGACACGTGAGACTTCTTGGATGCAGGACACCTGAGACTTCTTAGACGCAGGACACCTGAGACTTCTTAGACGTAGTAGATGACGACGACGTGAAGCCCACGCAGCAGCGATCAGGTCTTCGCATTGCTTGCAAGCTGAACTCGACGACGACGACGACGGTGGCGGTGAGAAAGACGCCTCCACTCGCTCGCTCGCTCGCTCGCTCTTAGTGCCAAAGTCGGTCATGAGCGCTCGCGTATCGGTGCTAAACCTTTTCAGCTCCAGTTTTTTCCTTGCCAGCGCGCAAAAATCGTGTAATCCGTGTAGTCCACTCAAAATCCACGTCACCTCAACTCGATCCAGATCACCAGCAGATCCGGTGCGAAGGTGCCAACCATGGCGACGACCGAGGCGGACGCCGCCTTCTACTCGTTCGCGTGCGTGATGCTGCTCCTGTACATCGCGCCGACGGCGCTCTTCGTGCTCTACCGCGTGCTGCGGACGCCCAAGCAGACGCGCTCGCTCGCGTTTGCGGCTCACGTGGCGGCGCTCGCACTGGCGCTCGCGCTCGCCGCGCACTGTGTGCGCCAGCTACAGGGCGTCGACACGTCCGGCGTCTTCGACCCGTACGAGATTCTGCAGGTGTCGGATGCAGCGAGCACGCGCGAGGTCAAGCAGGCCTACCGCCGGCTCAGCCGCGAGCTGCACCCGGACAAGAACCTCGCAAGCCAGCGCGAGGCGGCGGCGCGCTTCGCGCGCGTGGCCAAGGCGTACGAGGCGCTCACGGACCCGAAGGGCATCGAGAACTTCCGCAAGTACGGCCACCCGGACGGCCGCCAGGCGCTCCTCATGGACTTTGCGCTGCTCTCGCCGTTCTCCGGCGCCAGCGCGAGCAGCTCGTCGCTCTTCGTGCTCGCGTACTTCGCCATCATGCTCGGCGCGCTCGCGTGGCTCGGGTACTCGCTGCACCGGCGCAGCGGCAGCCGTGACCGCACGCAAATCTCCAGCAAGACCGCGGCGCTGCTTGTGGATGCGCTCGCGGAGAAGATGAGCGTGCACGATATCGTCGAGCTGCTGTTGGCGACAGACGAGATGACCACGTATCCGAACGCCGCGGAGGACCGGCTCGAGGCACAGCAGCGCGCACAGGCACACAACAAGCTCGTGAAGAAGATGGAGGCGGCCAAAGTGCTCCCATCGGAGATCTTCAGCCGCATCAAGAAGCACCCAGACCACGTCGCGAGGTACAATGGGAACGAGCGACGCGGTTCATAACTGGTTGGCGGGATGCTCAAGCGGATGGACTGCTTGCTCTGTGACAGGGAGAACATGCTCGCGTTGTACCAGTACCTGCGCCGCAACAAGCTCCATGGCGTACCCAAGCCGACGTGGCGTGCGTTAATATGTGTGTGAGAGAGAGACACACACGCACATCACCTCATCATTCTGCTGCCTTCCTCATATTGCAGTTGACGCACGCCTGCGCAAAGTGCTGCTGGAGCTCCCGTTCCTAGTCGAGGTGCGTCCGCTCGCTCGCTAGTGTCCAGACAAACGATCTCCATGGTCTCACCTCACCCTTTCTCTCTCTCTTTCTGCAGATCTTTGCGCAGATCGCAGCGGAGCACTCGGTCAAGCGTGGCTTCACGGCGCTGACGCTGCTGCGCGCGCTGTCGTTGCTCTCGAGTCTGGCGCAGGGCAGCTTCGTGGCCGACGAAGACGCGCTGCGCGACCAGCGGGCGCGATTGGCGGATAGTGCGGCGCTGCCGCAGCTGCGCATCGAGGCCGCGTCGCTGAGCGTGCTTGACGAGGCGAACGTCCAGCCGGGTGACTGGATCACGGCCCAGCTCACGCTCGTGCGCGAACACGTGACGGCGGGCGAGACGGCACCACTCGCGTCCACGTTCTACGACGAGATCGACGCGAAGAGTCCATTCCGTAAGGAGCACGTGTGGTTCATCGTCATGGACAAGGCCTCGAGCCGCTTGTTCGCTGCCTGGAAGGTAGGCGCGATAAGGAGAAACGGTAGGATGCTGCAGGTAAAAAGACTGGAGTCTGACGCGGTGTTTTTCGATTGTAGTGTGTGGATCTCTCGCAGCAGGTGACGCAGAAGGTGGGGTTCAAGGGTCCAGGGCTCGCAGGTGCGCTTGAGAGCTCTTCTCTTCTTGTGTGTGTGCGTCGACCATGTCTGATACATCGAGTGTGTGCGGGCGGCTGACAGGCAAGTACGAGGTGGAGATCCGTGCCGTGGCAGTCGCGTACCTGGACATCCACGCGAGCGCCAAGGTGCCGCTGCTGGTGGAGTCGCCGCGTTCGTGAGCGTAGTCACTCATCCGATGCAAGTGACGTCAGTCATTGCGCTTGCCATCCGAGTCAATCGATACAAACACGCAACAAAGTTTCTTCCACAATTCAATTATTGGATGCGAAGAGCTCTTCGGGTGACGACGGCGGCGGCGGCAGCTGCTGCTGCTCGCCACTGCCGCGCGCTGAGCGGGAGCAGCGGCGAGCGCCTGCCGCGCGTCATCGCGGAGGACGCGGTGTTCGAGAACCCGTGGCTGCGCCTGAAGCGCATCCGGTTCCTGGATCAGTGCGGCCGCGAGCGCCAGTGGACGGGTATCGAGCGCACGACCACGCACCCGACGCCTCCTTCATCCGCACCAGCAGCAGCGCATGAAGCGGTCGCTGCTACCCAGGACGCCGAGGAGCCATGCGACGCAGTGGTGGTGTTCCCGTTCCTGACGCAAGCAAGCGCGCCGCACCGCGTGATCCTGATCCGGCAGTTCCGCCCTCCTGTGGGCAGGTGGGTCGTCGAGCTCCCCGCGGGGCTCATCGACGGCGCTGAAGCCCCGGAGGCCGCGGCGTTCCGTGAGCTGCGCGAGGAAACGGGCTTCGAAGGTGCGCGCGTGCTGCACATGGGGCCGCCCATGGTCAACGACCAAGGCATCACGAACGGCCGGTGCCGCCTGCTGCTCATGGAGGTGCGCCAGGAAGACCAGCGCGCCGACAACCAGCAGCACCTCGAGGACGACGAGATGATCCAGGTGCTGCTCGCGCCGCTCGACGGACTCGTGCCCTGGCTGCACGAGCGCCGCACTGCGACGGGCGACGCGATCGACGCGCGGCTCTACTCGTACGCACTCGGACTGCAGGCGCTGCCGCACGTGCTGCAGTGAGAGAGCGAGCAGCGAGAGCGCAGCGTGTTGTCTCTAATCTCTAGGCTTTAGTGGTATTGAAGAACGCGGGCGGTGCTCGCGGAAGGCGCAATGGCTGACTGCCTATCTGCACTAGCACATCATGAGATAACACAGCTCGTGTCCTCGTCGTCGGCGCTCGTCTTGCGCTGCTGCTGCTGCTGCTGCTGCCGCTGCTGCCGCTGTGTCTCTCGCTCCTTCGCGGCTTGCTCCTCCGCGCGCTTCTGCAGCCGCGCCTCGCGCCGCAGAAAGTACCCAGCGGTCGAATGCAGCTTGTAGTGCTTCGTCCGCCTGCCACGCACCCGTGCTATCACCAACTGAAGCGCAGACATGTGCAGCGTAGCTAGCTAACCGGACACACCGTACCGCCGGATGCGCTCCTCTTCCTCCTCGATGCGCTCCTCGACGATGTTCGCGCCGTAGTAGCGGCTGGGATTGCCGCTACTGCGCCGCGCGTGCACGCCGTAGTGGTGCGCGATCCACACCTCTTCGTCGATGCCGTACATGCGTCGCGCCGTGTAGTCCGGCGCGCCATCGTAGCCTCTCGCAGCCGCCTGCGCCGCCGCCTGCGCGGCGTACGGGTGCATTCTGCCGCCGCCCGTGGCCTGTGGGCCGAAGCTATGCACGGGCCGAGAAGCGTCGTACTGGCGCCGGCGGCTCGCGTCCGAGAGCACCGCGTGCGCCTCGCTCACGCTTTTGAAGAGCTCAGCTTTCGTCTGCCGAGCGAGGACGCGGCGGGTGAGCGAACAGGCGCACGTGAGGAGCGTGTAGCTAGCGTACCGGATCATTGCCCGTCACGTCCGGGTGCAGCGTCTTGGCTGGCGGCGCACCGTAGCATCAGCGAGAGCGGGTGAGTGTGGGGGGAGATTAGGAGGGTGCATCTCTCCGCCGCCTACCGAGGCGGAAGTACGCGTCCTTGATCTCCTTCGTCGACGCTGTTCTGCGGTAGCAGCCGCGCATGTGCGCGCCGTCAGTCGCCGGCAGCTGCTCCGCGGCAGCTTAGCTCCCGCACTCCCTGCCAGCAGCAACTCACCGAGCGACATTGAGCAGCCGATAGTAATCGGCCATCGTCCGAGGGTTTGACAAAGGCGAGTGTTTTCGCTGATTACGACTCGAGAGGTCCATACGAGCACATACATCGGGTATGAAAAGACTGGAGGAGGAGTGATGGTCACTTCAACTTCAGCGAGCAAGCAGCTCGGTCAGTTCCGCATTCTCTGCGTCGCGCGCAAGCTGCTCTTCCTGCTTGCGCTTCCAGCGACGTAGCGCTACGAGCCCAAGCGCCAGCGTCGACACCGCCGCCAGCGCGGGAGCAGCCGCCGCATGCGCGAATGCCTCGCGCATGTACAGCGCGGCCGCCCATGCCGACGTCGGCGCCTGCGGCTCGCAGCGACGCAGCCCCGCGCTGGTGCCACGCGCGTTGTTCGGGACGGCGACCACGCCGACGCACGCGCTCGCCACTCCACTGCCGCATGACTGGCAGCACACGTCACTGGTGACCGCGAGCTGCGTCTGCGTGGTCGTGGATGAGAGGACGGTGCTGCCGCACGCTTCGTACGGACCCGGCTGCTGCTTGCTTGCGCACGTCGCGATCGCGCTGGCGGCTCTGCACATCGCGCGGAGCGATGAGGCGTTCGCACAAGGCGCGTCGCAGTCCTTGAGCGAGAACGTCTTCGAACACGTGAGCGTCGTGGTGGACTTGTCATATCGGGCAAGCTTGAAGGTGCATGTCGTGCTGAGCGTTGTGATCGCACTGGTGGTCGGGAGTGCCTGCAGCTGGACGGCAAAACGCCGCACGATATCGAAGGATGACGCGTTCTCGACGTGCACGATCTCGACGCTCTTACGAGAGTTGATGCTCGCGGAGCACACAACGCTCGCCACAGACGAACGCAGCGCCATCGCGCCATCAGCGTTTGTCGCTTCGAGCCCGAAGCCCGGCTGGTAGTCGAACGTGAGCTCGACAAAGTCGCTCTTCGGGATGTTGCAGAGCGGCGCATCCGTGAGCTTGAGAGGATTGGCCGACGTCTGGTACCACATCATGTTGAATCTCTCGCACACACGCACGGGTGTGTGAACGTGCAGGTACACGCGGAACGCAAACGCACGCACGAGTCCGCACTGCGACCAGGCTTCGACCGAGATCTGTGTCTCCGACTGCGCGAAGGTGTGTTCGATCGCGCTCGTGCTGCTCATGAGACGCCACGTGGGGTCGCCAGCGATGCGGTACCGCCAGAACACGAAGCTGTTGGCATCCTTCCCGCCCGTGAAGCTGGCCCAGTCTGAGTGGAACGCTGTCGTTGTGCTGAGGAGAGCGCTCACTTTCGACCGAAACCTGCACGAGTCGTCATCCTTCTCGCCAAATCGGGTGCACAAGAGCGCACGGTGGATCTCTGTGGGTGGGACTACCACAGAGGAGTACGAAGTGGCAGCGGTGTACGCGAGCTCCTTCAGAACGTTCTCCGATTCAGTCATGACGCTGTCACGAACCTGTGCGTTCACCTTCAGCATCGAGGGACCAGAGAGCGTGAGACACTGTGCGTAAGCACACGTCTCTCTCTCGCGGCCGTCGCAGCGCTCCGTGTCATACGTCGAATCGCAGAGATAGTCGACCCACCTCTCCTTGAGCGCGACGTTCACGCGGCAGCAGCGCGTGCACTGCGCGTTGTTGGTGTTCACTGGAATGTCCGCCTGCAGTTTGCTGCCGTCCGCGAAGAGAGCCTGCTGTGCTATCGAGCTGCTGAGGAAGTCGGACCACACACGCTTTGGCGCAAAGCACTCGCGGCTGTCCGCGAACTTGCTGCCACCTGCCACAAACCTGTCGGTGAAGAAGTTGCGCAGCTCGAAGAGCTCGTCGTCGCACCGGTTGTTCACACTACAAGCGTCGTTCGAGGCGTTGCTCTGGAACGCTAAGACTTGTTGTACTGACGCGTTAGCTTTGACAAGATTCGCAGCAGTGAGCTCGGCGTTGAGCAAATTGCTGTTACCGCCCACTGTGATGCTGCCAGCTGCTCCTGGATCGCAGAATGGCTCGGGACACTGTGTTGTCGCGTAAGGGCGATTCTGGTCGACTACCGCGAGGCACCCAGTGCATGAATCTTTGCGGTAGCTGTCCACTGCGGTTGCGACGATCTTGTACTTGCCGTAGCCCGTGAATGGGATCTTGGCAAAGATCGATGGTGGAGCCTCCTGGTACTTTGACCATCCGGTCGTGCTCGTCTTCGTCGAGCTGCTGCCACCAGAAGGAGTATACTTTGGCTGTCCGTTAAACGCGCGCGGGAGCTGCAAGGGGCGGCGCAGAAGCAGCGCGTCGCGATCGATCTTGCCGGAAAGCTTCTGTTGCGTGTACAAGAAGCTGGCTATGTCATCGCCGCTGTAGACTGGTGAGAACTGCTGCGTCGACGTGAGCGTGACTTGGCGCGAGGCGTCCGTGCTCTTCCCCTCCTCGACGTTCGTCGTCATGAGGTACGGCACGGGCATTCCCGAGGATACCATCAGCGCCGACAGATCGCACGTCTTAAGAGACTCGGTCACCTCGAACTTGAGCGGACCGAAGGCGTCCCAAATGCACGTGCCGCACGTCACGTCGCTCGGCGGCGCAGGGTTGCTGAGCTTCACGCAACTCAGCTTGCTGTTTGCCTGCATCATCTCGTAGCCGCTCAGACACGTGCAGATGCACTGCTTGTTGCCCGAAGCGTCGAGAAACGGGAACGGTTTGCTGTTCGGCAGCTTCGCGGCGCATGTGTACCGCGTCGCGGTTGTGAACAGCGAGTACTTGGCGAGTTCGTTGATGCTCGAGAGATACTTGGCGTTTGAGAAGATCGTGGATGGCGTCGCACCGTTCGCGAGCTCGTTCACCTGGAAGTTGTACGCGAGCCGCACCTTCGCTTTCTCCTCGTAATCCGTGAGCGCCTTGTAGGCACTCGAGTCTTTGAAAGGACCCGAGCCATCATCCTCAAAGAACATCACCGCAGCGGTGACGTCGTCATTCGGAGAGGGCAGCGCAGAGGTGACCGAACCGTACGGCTTGAAGCCGTCCAACCGCGAGAGCCTGCTGCGTACCATGATGTTCTCCGAGAAGGGTGCGCACGTCGAGACGTGCAGCACGAACTTGAACTTGAGCATCGCGCTTGCGTCGTTCCTCCAGTACGTGGGCTTGCTCTTCACGATGGCCGCGAACCAGTCTCTGATCTTGGCGATCGTCGCGTCTGAGAGGCACGACGAGATGCCGACCACGACATTGGCAGCATTGGCACTATCGCGCACGCTCTCGGTCGTGACCTCGGTGCACGTCACAGGCGGGAAGCCGCCGTTCGTGGCGCCGCTCGTGCTCGTGCGGCGGTAGCTTTGCAACCAGCTGACGTCCGAGACGACGTCGGTCGCGTCTGTGAGAAAGAGATCATCGGTCGCATATGACCGTGCAAGGTCACGTCGGAACTCGACGAACGCAGCGTGCGCCAGCGGCAATAGCAGCGTCAGCAGTGATGCTACTTTCATGACGGAAGATCGACTGGAAGCATGAGCGTCGACATTGGAGACGAGAGCGGCGTCGCTACACGAGTCGCCGCGGCGCTTCCAAGGCGGCGGGTAGCAACACCCCTCGACTGATCGGCAGCCCTGCCTTCCAGACGGCTGACAGGATCGCTCGCATTCCTCAAGTCGCCTCCACGTACGATCGATCCAAGCAGACATCCTCGCTTTCTCTCTCACGCGTATGCAGCCATGGTGTCGCTATGGCAATTGCTATGGCAATTCTCACGGACTCTGCTGCTGTTGGCGGCAGTGCTCACAACCGTGCCTCCGCAAGCTGCAGCATCCGTGACCGTCGAGCTCAATGACGCGTTGGCAAAATCATACGCGGATCTGAGTGCCAGCACGCTGTCCTTTGCCGGGACGACACAGTTGCTACCCGAGGGGATCCTGATGACCGTGGATGGCTACTACGGCGGCCAAAGCGACGCGATCAACTGCTCGATCGCCGAGACCAAGCGCGAGCGCCAGGGCGCGAACGTCACGGTGCTGCTACTGCTCTCCAAGTGCCTCAGCGACGCGTCGTTAAACAGGATCGAGAGCTGGATCGCCGACATGAAAGCCAAGGAGTACACCTTTCTCCAGGACGGCGTCGAGTCTCCGATCGAGTTCGCCGCGACGGTAGTGCCCGGAAGCTGTCAGGAGCGCGGGAAGCCAGTCAAGAGCGCGTACAAGAACGCTCCCGCGCCCAGAGTGCTTTCTGAAGAAACCTCGTCCGTTGTGAACCTGTCTCAATCGGAGAACGTGGTGCAGAGCGATCTCGATCGCATTGCGGCGTTTGCACGCTTTGGCCGCGTGCTCGTTACGCCACCGAACCTGGAAAGCGGCGAGGAATCGGAGCGTGCGATCGCTGTCGTCAGCTTTGTGAACAACGCTAGATCGTACGACGAGGTCGAACTGTTCGAGCGCAGGTTCAAGGCAACCAAAGCGTTCAACTTCCTCATCTGCGAGGACGGCGAGGAGGACGCGTGCACGGACTCGTACGAGAACGCGATCGTTGTGCGCGAGAGCGTCGACCTGGTGTTCTACAGCCCCTTCATCGTGACGCACACGTTCTCGTGCCCCTTGCTCGAGAACGGCATCCCCGTGAGCTACATCGACGCGAAGCAGCGGCGCCGGTGCTTCTGCGCCTGCCCCGCGGGCTTCGAGCTCCAGAGCGGCGCGGGCGGACACAAGTCCTGCGCCAAAGCTGAGTGCGCCAGCGAGGCGTTGTGCGCCTGGAACACGCACCCGTACGGCTTTAAGCATGAGGTCACGACGGCGCTGAGCAGATGCAGTCTCGACAAAATCGCGAGCGCCTGGGGCGTGCCCGCGCCGTTCCCGAGCGATAACTACGTCGCTGACGGCCGGGCGAACGCATACAAAGGAACTTCCACCGGCCCACATGTGAAGCTTTCGACCTCGAAGCTACCGTCGCAGGCGTACGATGGCGCGCGTCTGCTCAGCCTCTCGTCGCTCGGAGACGTCGGGCTCTTCAAGCGAAAGGTAGCACCGCCTTACGTCATCGATCTGCTTGACCTGCTCGCAATGGGAGACGTGACCGAATACATCCGCATTCCTGAGCCGGTTGTCGCGCTGAGCGCGGACGAGCTCAAGTCGAACGAGCGCGTGTACTCGTGGGCGTACTATCAGACCCACCGCCGGGAAGTGATCGACGCGCTCACGTTCTCAGCATACGGCAAGTACTCGCTCACACTGTACGCGCAGGACTACCACCAGAACGCGACGTGCACGGGGTGTCTCGCGATCGTCGACAAGTTCCGCCCCACGGCGACCACAGCCTGTCCTTCTAGTCTCCCAGAGAGCGACGCTGACGGATCGGCAGAGATGACCACCGTGACACTCCCAAAGGCGGACAGTCTCGTGCAGGCGTTCTTCCGGTTCGCGGAGAACGCGGTGAATGACGCGTGCAGCGCCACTCGGTGCGACGAGAACGTGTGGAAGAAGCGTGACTTCTTCGAACCAGCATTCTCGGAGTACAAGCCAGCGTCCGTGGAGCAGGTCAAGAAAACTTTCAAGGCTGCCAGCGTGAAGACCGACCTCCTCGCAGCACTCAGGACGCAGAAGAACCCGATCGCCAAGGCGTCGGACCAGACGTGCGCGAAACCGGACAACATGCCGGTCGCAAACGGCCAGTGCAAGCGCTGCGTAAAACTCGCGAGCGCGCTACGAGAGTACTGGACGGACTACACGTGTCAGTTCGAGTACGACGTGCAAATGTGTGAAGGTGACGCCAAGCAGACGTGCGCACTCGACCAGTGCCTCGTAGTCAGTGGGAACGCGCTTGCGACTGCGACTGCGGCGCTGACAAGCGCTGCAGCGAGAGAATCTAAGGCGCTCGGCGCGACCGCAACCACCGAGATCCGCAAGTCCGTCGGCGCGCAGTGCTCGAAGATCGGCGGCGCGAGCGCAGCGTGCAAGGTCCAGCTCAAGCTGTCCCAGGTCGTCGATGGTGCGGCGAGCGCAAGCGCCAAGTCAGTTCTCGGCACAGACTCTGCCGCGTTCGTGTTCTGGCGCTACCGCGTGACGAACGCCGGTGAGTGGAAGCTCTGGAAAGGGGGCGCCAGCGAGGATGTCGAGACGTTCAAGGACACAGAGACCAAAGTGATCGTCGAGGCGTGGACTGCGTGCGGTATGGTCGCGTCTCCGTTCGCATTTTCGGTCGTGTTAGTGCTACCGAAGCCGTCTGCGTACGGCTCAGCGCTGTCGGCGGTGGCATCATCGCTGATGAATGCAGGCGAGGGAAACGTTGCAGGCGAGGCCGTGGCGTCTTCGCTCGCTGCGTGTGCATTGGTGGGGCTTGTTGTCGTGGCGGTGAAACGCCGACGCTCGAATGCTGCTGCCGCCGAGAGCGTTCACATGGACGACGCTTACCTGCCGCTTCTGGAGTAAGTCTGCATAGTCGAGCTAGCGCTGCAAGCGATCCTACAGCTGCGATGTCTGTGTGGTATACCTTCCAACAGTGTCTTCTCATGCTCCACTCTCGTCTCGCTGAGCAAATCGCCCTTTGACGAGTCTGGCCATGTTGATTGACTGCGATGCGAGTTCGCTTGGCGACCAACAGGTTCGGCAAACTTGAGGACTGCGTCGATGAACCATAGCAAACAATTGCCGCTGTTGTTGTCGTTGAGATCGTCACGAACGACTCAAGTCTGTAGTCAGCGAGAGAGAGCAAAGAGTGCAAATGTACACGATGCATTCAATGCAATGACAAGCAATGCTGTTCGCGTCTTCGCTGCCTCGGCGGACGCAAATTTGAGCTCACTCTTTCAGTTCTCTCGCGCTTTCACGCTACGTCGCTTAGTTCGCTCCAACGCGAGCGTAGCGGCTGCCGAGTCGCACACACAGTATTTTCCCCCGCCATCATGGGCTCCCTCTGCATCCTAGTGCAGAAGCGGGTAGTAGGCGTCGTCCGCCGCCATGTTCGCGTTGCTCGACGCACCGCGGCGCTTCACGACCACCAGCGCCACCAACGCCACCAGCGCGCTCGCAGCGAGCAGTCCGGTGACGGCGGCGTGCTCCTGGCCGGCGTTCACGAGCGCATGGCCAGCAGACATGAGCGCGGTCGTGTAGCTGCTGCCGCCGTAGCTGTTGCTGTTACCGTAGGCGTTGCTGTTACCGTAGGCGTTGCTGCTACCGTAGACATTGTCGTACGTGGACTGCGGTTCACAGCGCTTGATGTTGTCATCGCCTTCCGGGACACTCAGAATTGGCGTGCACACGAGCCTCTCTCTCTCGCACGACGAGCAGCACGTCGGGTTCTCCGGGTTCACGATGTATGTCTTTGGCGGGATGGCCACGTAGTTGTCATTGGATGCCGGTGCTGCCTTGACGATGGTCCCATCACATGCCTCATACGGGCCCGGGAGACTCTTGCCCGCACAGTTGTCGTACTCGCACTCAGCGTTCGGTGGGTTGTCGATCTCGGGCTTCGTGCAGTCCTTGAACTCCAGCTTCTTCACGCACGGCTTCACGATCTCCTTGCCAGTCATCTGCCTGTATGTGAAGTCGCACTTGATCGTCACGTGCGTGAGCTCGGCCGTCTCGGCATTGTTGATCGCCTCGACCGCGAAGCGCCTGATAATGTCCGAGTCCTTCGTCACGTGCAGGATCTCGACCGGCGTGTGGCCATCGTACTCGATCGTGCACCGGATGTCGCTCGCGTACATGCTGATGCGGTCGCGGTCGTACTCGAGCCCCATCTTGGGCCGGTAGTCGAACGTGAGCTCCGCGAAGTCGCTCTTTGGGTACGTGCAAATGGATTCCGAAAGCGGTAGGCGCGACACCGACGTCTGGTACCACATGTTGGGGAAGAGCTGGCAGATATTCACGTCGCTGTGCGGGTGCAGATGGAGCGAGAAGACGAACTTCTTAACAATGCCGCATTGCGTCCATGCCTCGACGTAGATGTTGCTCTTGGCGTTCTCGAACGTCTCCGTCTCCGAGTACTCGTTCTTCCAGAGCTTCCACTTACCGTTGTCGACCTTGTAGCGCCAGAAGACAAAGTCCGAAATGGCACCGGACGCGGAAGTGAGGTCGAAGTTCGCAGTTGCTGCCACGTCGATCAACGACGGGATTGTGCCCTGGAACGTGCACTCGAGGCCCGAGGACGTGTCGTGCAGGCTCGGGCACTCGACTGAGCGATGGATCTGCGTCTCCGTCTGGTAGCCCTCCATCTGGATCTCACTGAGTACCCTCGCCGAGAGCTCCTTCGTCGCCCGGTTGATGCCTGCAGTGGCGGAAGCGAATGTCTCGCCGTCCAGGGTCAGGCACTGCTCGAACGTGCAGGTGTCATCGCCGCTGCAGGTCTTCTCATCGCCACCGTACGTGCTGCTGCACTTGTAGTCGGTCCACCACTCCTTGAGCGTTGTCGACAGCTTGGCGCAGCGCCTGCATAGTCCATGCTTCACGGGCTCCTCGCAGTCCTCGGCCTCGGTGGGGCTGCCGCCCACCTTCGTGAGCGGGTTAGTCGTCGCCTCAGGCCGCTCGGTGAACGCCTTGATCGTCGCCTTCAGGTCGAAGAACGACTTGCCGTCGTTGGTACTCGCGACGCACTCGCTGTACTTGGTCTCGAAGAAGTCGCGCTTCCTGAAGCACTCCTCGTCGCAGCGCGAGCTGCTGCACGCGTCGTTGTCCGCCTTGTCGCCGTAGTCGAAGAACTGATCGACGAGGTCCTGCGCAGCGCTGAGGCTGTCCGTCGTAAGCTGCGCGTTCGTGTCATCTCCCGGCACGCCGTCATTCAGCGGCGTCGGGCATGTCGTCGTCGCTCTCGGACGGTACTTGTCCACGATTGCAAGGCAGCCCTTGCACTCGGCGCTATCGTAATAGTCCTTGGCGTAAAGCGAGAGTGCGAACTTGCCGTACGACGGGTACTTGAGCCCGTTCACCTTGTCTTCGTTGAAGACCTGGTACTCTTTCCACGGGAACTGCCCGGATCCCGCGACGTTTTCGCCCGTGCCGTCTAGGTTCGACGACGTCAGGTTCACGTACGCCAGCGTGTCGACGTTCGTGCGCGCGTCCGCGACATAGTTGTCCGACGGGAACGGCACGGGCACACCGCAGTCGCTCACGATGTTGGTGATCTGGCAGTGGCCGTACGCGTCCTCCGCCTTCCGCTTGTCGCCGATCTCGATGCGGAACCCTTCCTTGTGGTCACTCCATACACACGGACACACCTCGTCGGTCTCCTTCTTGCACACCTTCTGCCTGCGGTAACCGCGCGTCTCCAACACTTCCTTGTGGCCCGCGGGGCACGCGCAGAAGCAGTCGCGCTTGCCATCGTTGTCCACGAACGACACTGGGACGCCGCCCTTGAGACTGTCGCCGCAGCCGATCTGTCGCACCACCGCAAACGGGTTGTACAAAAAGATGTCGATCGGGTCTTCTAGCGTGATGGAATCACCGAACGCCTTGCACGAGCCGTCCCTGTTCTTGCGTGCGCACAGAGCGAATGTGATGGCGTTGCTGATCTCGAACGTGCGCTCGTATAAGTCCACCTCGTAGTATGATTTGTAGTTGTCCACGAAGCTGATCACCGATACCGGCGTGGTCACCGGGCTCTTGTGCTCAACTGTCTCTTGGAGCGCGGAGAGCACGCGGCCGACGTCACCAAAGTGTTCGCGGACGCGTGCGATGTCGGCATCCTGCACGCCGCTGGAGAGGAGCCTCCTCCTTACTTCCTCCTGCACAGTAGCAGCGCCTTCATCACCACCACCATCCCTCTCGTTGTCAGCGATGTTATCGTAGGCCTTGTTGTAGTTCGCCTCCTTGCAGTCACCCGGGATCGCTGCGACCTCGAACTTGAAGTCCTTGGCCGAGTAACCAAAGTTGTAGAGCCTCTTGTTGTGCGTGACCTCGAGTACCCACTTCTTGATCGTTCTGAGCTCCTTGTCGCTCAGGCACTTGGACACCGCGATGAGCACGGTCACTGCGTCGTCCGTGACCACATTATGGGCCGCGACGCACTCGTTTGGCGGCTTCTTGTAGCCAGCGGCGGCACTCAGCGCCGTCAGTATGCTCGCAGGCGGCAGCTTGGTCTCATCCGAGGCGAACGTGATGTGATTCTTGCCGCCTGCGCTGCTCGCGTACGAGACTGAGAGCGTGCGATTGAAATCGACGAGCTCGGCAGTCACGAGCTGCACCACCTGCAGCAGCAGCAGACCGAGCGCCGGAAAGATCTTCATCGCAGTGGTGGCGATACGACTTGCGAGGGCGCCAGAGAGAAGCTGGAGAAACTGGGGGAAGCTGGGGGCAGATTTGCAAGTGAGAGGCGAGCGACGTCGTTTGCATCCATCCGCGGCAGGCAGGCAGGTAGGCAGGTCGCTCCCTAGGAAGAGGCGCGACGCAACCGAGACGTCGTTGGTTATCGGAGGCTCTTCGGATGCGGCGCGCTTGAACGCGGCGACTCGAGGAGTCAAGGTCACTGTTGTTCCCCCCTCCGACAACAGCTCATCCAACACACGGACGCATGACGTCGTGCGCGGCAGCAGGAAGTGATGGAGGGCAAATGGCGGAATGAACTGGAGGGGCGAGCTGCTGCTGTTGCTGACTTGTTGCAATGGAGCATCGCGTCGAACTTGCCTGCGAACTGCACGGCAGACGATCGATGTTCGTGGCCGAGCGCGTGCACAAGTCGACGCCAATTGTTGTAATTTGAGCTGTTCCACTTGGTCCCGTATTCCTCGTGCTGCGCCTTAGATCTTAACGAAGCGACTCAGTTGAAGCTTTAGCTCACGCTCCACGTCCTTTACCTTTGTGTCGACTCTTTCGAGAACCACCTGAAGCACACTCGCTTTGATTGAATCGGCCGTCTCGGATCGCGCTTGTTCGTTTCGTCGCTGCTTGTCAGCTGCAAACGTCTCCGGACTACGAGGTGCGTCATCGTACCGAACAGGTCAAAGCTTCGCCACGGCCTCGGTGTCGACACGCTGTAGCATGCACTGGTTGGGCGCTGGGTTGGTTGAGCAAGTGCTCGTTCTTGAGGTAGATGTTCCGCGCTGCATTCACGTCTCGATCCAAGACCGAGCCGGATCTTGGGTTCTGGCATCTGTAGATCTTCTCGCCCTGCAGCGTTGTGTGGATGGTGCCGCACCGCGTGCACGTGTCGGTAGTGCACAGGATCAGCTTCCCGCCGACCGGGTTCAGTTTGTACTCGAGCAGCTCGCGGAAGCTGTAGTGCGCCTGCAGCAGCATCTTGCGCGAGATTGTGTGTGACAGACTGCGATGTCTCCTTGTCACCTGACTCGTCTCGAACGAAGGGAGAAGAACCTCGTCGTATCTCGCGGCGATCCAGCTGGCGAGTCTGTGATCCATGTCCTTCTTCATGTTGCGAACACGAAGACGCATGCGCAGAAGTCGACGCGCGAGACGACACCTCACACGCTTGAGCCGACAGCGCACACTATACGAGATCGTCCTGTGGCGATCGCCAAGCACTTTCGCAAGTGCCGATTGTCTGTGTCAGACACTGACATGACAAATCCAGTTGGATCGTAGAGTGTCACGAACACTCGGACACCAGGATCGATGGCGCAGGTTCTTGTTGTCGCACGTGATGCAGCGAACAAGCGGGAGCGAGGGATGCAAAGGAAGAAGTCGCCCG
>JAASFZ010000406.1:0-18285 GCA_023334075.1 Globisporangium nunn | reverse complement strand
CTTGTAGCGCGGACAACACCGGGTGCAGCTCTTCGAGAAGCGTCAGCTCGCGAAAGGTAAAGACGAAGAACACACGCTGCTTCAGCTCAACGCCACCGTGCAGAATCGTTGATGCCAGATCTTCTAGTATCGCGAGGATCGGAGTGACGCCAATACCGCCACCGATCAGGCACATGGTCGGGTACTCCTGGTACATGTCAAGTGACTTGCCATAGTAACCGTCCATGAACAGCATCGGAAGAACGCTTTTTGCCTTGCATTCCTCAGCATACTCTGTCAATGCAGCAGTCCAGTTGCCAAGAGACTTGAGCAGGATCGTCAGTGACGTCGCGCTAGTGCGTGGCGATGACGCGATCGTGAACGGATGCCACTGCAGCTTGGAAATCGCCGGTGCGTTCAGGTACACAAACTGCCCAATGCAGAACTTCCCGCAGTCATCAGGTGAGCGTGAGATCGTGATCTTGATGATATCGTCTGGAAGTGCGGTGAACTCTGTGACTTGCACCGGCCAGAATGCGTTCGAGCTAGAGACTGCGCGATCGATGAGGTAGATGAGGAACGACGGGAAAATGAACCAAGTTGTCGTTGGCCAGTGAAGCACCGTAAAGATTACCCCCGGGATGAAGAGATGGTGCACGTAGTAGAACGTCTCGTAAAGTCGGCGGCGCACTACCGGAAGCGATGCGAACGACAGCACGAGGAAGCAGACGAGGGCAAGTTCGCCGTAGACGTTGAACCACACATGGCTGCCTTCAGACTTCTTGTCGACCGCACAGTTGAAGCATGGGAGCGCCTCAGCGATCCACGATCCCTCTCGGACCCACATCCAGTAGTACGGGATCGTATGACCGACGCCGGTCACCACCACCATAACACCCGCCCAACGATGATACTTGATGCCGTTTGCATATGAGATGCCGAGGAACTCCATCCACGCGCAGTTGCGAGTTGCGGGCAGGAACAAGAACGCCATGTTCCATACGCATGTGTATCCCAGCAGCAGTCCGATCTGCCCCAGGTAGATGTCAAGCGTGAGCTCGTGGCCGCCGTTAATAACGTAGCCGATGTACGCATCATACTGGTACCAGGAGACGAGCACGTTACCGCCGAACAAGAACACGACGAGATAGATGAGCTCTCCGTAGCCGAAGTAGCTCAGTCTTCCGAACGCGAAGGGTTTGCGACGAAGCGCCATTGCGATCGCAAAGATATATCGCGATGTGATACGGCGGATGTTGAAGTTGCGCAGGAAGTGCACGGCAGCCGAGCCCAGAAGGAACGGCACGAAGAGACCGAGAAAGAGATACGTCGGTAACGTCATCTCGATGTGGCCCGGTGGTGCGTCTGGATTCGCCTCAAGCTCTTCTTTCGTTGGAGCGCCCCACCAGATCGCGAGTTTGGGGTCGATGACCCAGTAGTACGGCGTCAGGTACACGACTGCTGCAACAACGTACAGCGCGGCTGTTGCGACAGTGATGAGCTGCGCGATGTTGGCCAGGTACCAGTACTTGTTCGTCCAGGATAGGGAAGTCGAACTTGCCAGGTGGGCTTGAGTACCGGGGTTGGGTTCATCTTGACGAGGTGTCTTGACAACAAAGTAGTCGCCTGGTTCGGGTGTGAGCGGGATCGATGACGGTGTCATCAAGGCTTGACCGAAGGAGAAGGAACTTCGCAGTCGGAGTTGTGGACAGCGAATTTGAAAGTGACAAGAATGCGAGAGAGGTTGCAGGGAGACAACACTTGCGGCATCAGTCTCCTTGAATCGTAGCGCAAGCTGCTGACATGCGAGCTGGTTGGGAAGACTGGTTGGCGGAGAGACATCGTGCGGACGCGACGGAAGCCGTCTCCGTGCAGACTGGCCAGAAGGGAAAACGTTGCTCCCGCTGCGTTGCATGTCTTTCGCCTCGACAGACAACTTGGTGGTTCGCGCAAGCTTTACGCAACTATGAGCTGAGGTGTGCAGGACAGAGGAGGTGCGCAGAGTTGAAGTGATTTCGAGAGCGCGCTTCATGATCGCTCATTGGCTTTGTCTGTCGTGAGTGTTGAGCAAGGGACCAATGGGAACTCTCAAGTCCAGCTCTGGTCGTCAGACGATCGCAGGCAACGGATACAGGATGAGGTGGGGGTCCGAATTAACAGCTCACGACGATCACATGAGCATGAGGATGAGCAGAGATCCTTCTGAGTGGGTCCAGACCACCAGGTGCGTTCAGTGTGTCGGGATTACGATCTCGTGCAGTCGACGCAGGGCGTGCAGCGAGTGGGAACCGAATTTGGTGGTGATGTCAGTGGCGGTGAGCGAGTCGTACATGTGATGACCTAACCGGCACGCACTCGCTGCTCATGACGGTGCGAGAGCCTACCAAAGTGAGATGTCGCACACTCGATATTTTGGCAAGCACACCACTCAAATTGGCGCCACCTTGTGCGTCTTGATGCGCCGCGGCACCACATCATCGACGTGGAGGAGTCGGCTGGTTGGATCTTGCAGAGTGAGTTGAATAGGCGCTGCACTGCGATCTCACACGTCGACATACACACATGTGTCGGTGTCGCTGCAAGAAAGCACGCACCAGCTTCATACTGGATTGAGCGCGTGAAGAGGCCTCATGCACAAGGGCAGCTCATTGCACCACTGGCTTCTTCGCACGAGCTTGGTGAACTTGATTCTGTATTGCAGACTTCTTATGCCTACGATTGAAGAACGCTGTTGTCCACGACATGCGCGCGTGTGGAGAAGCTGGGTCGCTCTCATGTTCCAGATCGGCAGCCATACATTATGAAAGCTCGCTGCTTGCACCCGAGAACGCTGTTCAACATAGTCCGCACGCCTTCGAATGCGATCACGTCGAGAGAGACTGAGAACGTAAGTGAGAGAACACGACACTACTACTATAGTGTAGCGCACTCTCACATCCTGTTGGGACTGGTGTTCGCGACAATCTAATGCAGCGCTACATAGCTTGATTAAAGTAAACTCTGCTGCATTTATCCAGGATATCGCAAACCCTTGATAGATAAAATCCCCACGACTGTTCGAACCTAACTCGCTAGTGAATAAATCAAAGGAGATCTACAACTTGACCTTGAACGACTCAGAGAGCAAGCGACCGCGAAGGAAGCAAGCAGCAGGCAGGCAGACAGCAAGGCGGCGACCATGGTGAAGAAAGTTGGTGGGTGTCCTCCCTCCCTCCCCCCTTGCTGCGTGTCCACCTATTGGCGCCAGAGCTGTCGCTCCCTCCCTCCCTCCCTCCCTTCCTTCCTTCTCTCATGCTCACGCAATCCCTGAGCAGGCAAGTACGAGATCGGTAAGACGCTCGGTGAGGGCACGTTCGGCAAGTACGTTATGGAGGATATGGCGCTAGGATATGGAGCACATGAGGCTCTCCTTTTCTAGATATGGAAAGAGGGTGATGGATATGGTGCGCGTGTGCAGGGTCAAGTACGCGATCAACACGGAGACGGACGAGCGCGTGGCCATCAAGGTGCTGGACAAGGAGAAGATCCAGAAGCAGAACATGGGCGCGCAGATCAAGAAGGAGATTTCAATCATGAAGATGGTGCGCCACAAGCACGTCGTCGTGCTGCGCGAGGTGCTCGCGAGCCGCACCAAGGTGAGGAGGAGGACTGGTGGACCCTTCTTTTGTTGCAGTTCACGAGTGTCCACCTGACATTATGGTGGACATTCTCGTTCTTGTAGATCTTCATCGTCCTTGAGCTCATTACGGGCGGCGAGCTCTTCGACAAGATTGTGAGCGAGGGCCGGTACGTAGCATCGCTTCCTCCGAATCGAAGCGTGACCATGGCACCTTACCCGTCGGGACACGAAGGGCGGGGCAACTTTCTCACTCGCGACTACATCTCTGATTGCTCGAGCAGCTTTAGCGAAGACACGGCGCGGTTCTACTTCCGCCAGCTCGTGGACGGCGTCAAGTACTGCCACGAGAACGGCGTGTGCCACCGCGACCTCAAGCCCGGTGCGTGCGTCCACCTGCTGGCAGCAGGTAAGAAGTCGGGTAGAGAAGCTGACGTAGCCGAACGGCGGTAACATATAGAAAACCTGCTGCTGGACGACAACGGCGACCTCAAGATCTCGGACTTTGGGCTCTCGGCGCTCTACGAGGGTGGCGGCGACGGCACCGAGAGCTCGCGCGCGTCGCTGCTGCACACGACGTGCGGCACGCCCAACTACGTGGCGCCTGAGGTGCTCGCGGACAAGGGCTACGACGGCCGCGCGGCGGACGTCTGGTCCATCGGTGTGATCTTGTACGTGCTGCTCGCGGGCTTTCTGCCGTTCGACGAGCCGACCATGTCGGCGCTCTTCCGCAAGATCCAGAAGGCCGAGTTCTCGTACCCGAGCTGGTTCACGCCGCGCGTCAAGGCGCTGCTCAACCGCATCCTCGTGCCCGACCCGGAGACGCGCATTAAGCTCGCGGACATCGCGGTTGATGACTGGGTTGTGAACGCCGACGGCGGCAGCGCGGACGTCGTCGTGCCTCCGACTGCAGCGGCGGCGGCGCCTGCGGCAGCTGCCGCGGAGATGGTGTTGTCGGCGGTGAACGCGAACGCAAACGCGAAGGTGAACGCGAACGCGAACGCGAACGCCGGGTTCCAGATTAAGCCGAGCCAGGCGGATCTGGACGCCGCGATCCAGGAGCACCAGGACGAGATCAACAGCTCGGCCAAGAAGAAGAACCCGGAGACTGGGCTCAAGGTCATGAACGCGTTCGACCTGATCAACATGTGCGGCGGCATGGCGCTCAACCGCATGTTCCAGAGCAATGATGAGAAGCGCGTAAAGCGTTCGACGCAGTTCACCTCGACGATCCCTGCGGCGGGCATCCTCGCCCGCCTCACGGGCTATCTCGAGTCCCTCAAGTGCGACATCAGCGTCGACGGTGCGTCCAAGGTCAAGGCCGTGTTGCAGACGCCCAAGGGCGCCGTGGGCGTGGTCATCCACATCTACATGCTCGCCGACAGCCTCCACCTCGTCGAGGTGCGCCGCGGCAAGGGTGACATCTTCGAGTACCACAAGTTCTACACGCAGCTCAACGAGCAGATGAAGGACCTCATCACGGCCGCGCAGGGCTAAGCTATCGCTACGCAGACAGGCAAACGGTTGCCGTCGCATCGAGCTTACGATGACGCAAACCGCACAGGTCATCCAGTGTCCATGAGGCAGCAAGCGCCAGAAGCAGCAGCAGCAGCTGCAGGCGCACGGTCTTTCGTCGATAGTACATCTTTCCTTTCCTTTGCGGTCGCTCGGCGTCTCATCAGGTTGGTTCCGACTCAGATCCGACTCAGCTCTTTCATCTCAGACAGTGACGCTCGCAGCGCCGCTGCCAGCGCTCGGCTGCTGCTTCCCGCGTGTGGTGGGGGCGGCGCCGCTGAGCGCGAGCCCGCCGAGCGTCGAGAGCAGCGACGAGCCCGCGGACGTGCTGAGCGCACCGAGCGCGCCGTGCGACATGAGCGAGCGCATCTTCTGGCTCGCGTCCTTCTTGCACTTGGTGTAGCCGACGATGTTGGCAGCGCTGAGCATGAGCGCGACGATGACGATAAGTGCCCACTGCACGTTGAGCTTGAGCACGGCGACGACGAGCAGCAGCGTCCAGACGACGGGCGCGCCGTAGAGCCCGACCCAGAAGACCTGCGCGTCGCGCGCGTCAATCTCCGCCAGGTCCTCGTGCGACTCGAAGATCCACTCGCTCGAGCCGTCGTCGTTGATGCGGTTCCACCACCGGAGCCCCACGAGCAGCCGGCCGGCCACATTCTGCATGGCAATGGTAGTATCCGAATCAGATCTGATCAGACCAGCTCGGAAGAAGCGGTGGCTCACGAACCTTCACAGTCCAGAAGTCGAATGCCAGCAGCAGGATGCAGACGACGAAGATGAACACGTAGCTGCTGAAGAGGATGCTGCCGAAGAGGTAGACGAAGAGCGCGAGGCCCTGGAGTGACCGACGCGGACACGAAGGGGTCAGCAATGTCGGACCTAAGCGAGCATCCTCGCGTACTCGCCTTGAAGAAGAGGTGGAAGAATGCGGCCACCGGGTGCTTGGCGTTCGTCACCGTCTTACGCATCGATGCGAGGCTGCGCGAGCGCAGCACCAACTGGTTAATAGCGCCGGACGCGTGTTTAACGCAAATGTGGATGCTGCTAGCTTATGGCCAACGTACAGCGCGTCGCCGTCCTCTGTCCTGCCGGCTGCTGGCGCCTTGACGCTCGCGGGTGAGACGCCCGCGTCGCCCGGATCAACAGTGATGAACTCCAGCTCGCTGCTCGCCTTCTTCTCCTCGCTCATCATCGCTGCTGCTGCCGCGCGCCGTCACGTGCGCGACCTGTTCCGATTTTGTGTGATCTTACTGGAAAAAAAGCAAAAAGTGCCCTTGACTGATGTGGTCACACGAATAGCCTACGTATAAGCATATGGTGATACAAAGGATCTCCAGTGCGGCCAAAGTGCAGTGTATTGCCAGTGTGACTCGACACGAGCGGAGCCGTCGCCAACTTTCACTTGGTTTTGGTGACCTGGATGATCGAGCCCTTGGTGTGGATGCACGAGATGACTTCGGCGATGAACGGCGCGACGGACAACGTCACGATCTTGGAGCTGCGCTCGCGGGCCTCCATGTTGGCTGGGATCGTGTTTGTGGTCACGAGAAGGTCGAGCTCCTCGCACGCCTCGATCTGGGAAACGCTCTGCAAAAGGACACCAGCTGGTCAGTTCCCTCCCCTTCGTCATACCACTAGCCATCGAAGTCACGCACGTCGGACGAGAAGCGGCCGTGCACGCAGAACGCGGACACGCTCTTGGCACCGCTGCTCTTGAGAACCTTGGCGGCCTTGACGAGCGTCGAGCCCGTGTCCACGAGATTGTCGACGATGATGCAGTCCTTGCCGGTGACGTCGCCGATGAGCTGGCCCGGCAACGAGCTGTCGATGTGGTGCTTGCGCACCACGAACGCCAACGGCACCGCCTCGTCGATGCTCCGCGACAGCGTGTCGCGGAAGAGCACGGCGCGGTGCACCGCCGACGAGTGCGGCGCGACCACGATCGGGTTCGTCAGCTGCTGCATTTCGGAAAAGTACACCGAGCCGACCGGGAACGCTTGGAGGTTGTCCACCTGGACATCAGTCAAGCCAGGTGGGCTCAGATTTCTGAGTAGCTGAGGCCGGCGCTGCAACTCAGCCATGCTTTGGTTTGTACCGGGATCTCAGGTTTGAAGAAGCCCTCGATCTGCGCGCTGTGAAGGTCGACGGTCACGACGTGGTCCACGCCCATGACTTCGAGCATGCGCGCAATGTCCTGAGTTCAGATCCGAATCGAATTCAGCAGGTTCTCAGTATAATAACTCCTCTCACTCCACCAGTTTGTCAGTAAGTGCCATACGCAAACGCACCGCAGCGGCTACGGGCTCGCGCCCCTTGTGCATGCGGTCCTGGCGCGCGTAGCCGTAGAACGGGATCACGGCCGTGATGCTCTTGGCCGACGACCGGCGCATCGCCGAGATCGACAGCAGCAACTCCATGACTCTGCCAGTGCGATTGTCAGCCGCATTACCTACGTCTACACTTACTATATAAGGCTGATTCTGCAGCAGAGTGCTCGTTCACCTGTCGACCGTCGTCGTGGAGCAGACGATGTACACGCGCTTGCCGCGCACACCGTCGTCCACGAGGATGCTCGTCTCACCATCCGCGAACTTCTTGACTGGCGGTATTAGCAGCGCCGCATCAGATTTTCTTCCGAGTCTCCTCCGCTCCGCTGCACCACCCAACTGGCAGCAACACACTCAGTTCACGCACCGCTCATGTGGTTGAGCGACACGCCGAGGTACGCGGCGATCTCGTCGGCGATCGGCGTGTCAGCGCACTTGAAGAGCCGGAGCGACTTGGCCGAGTTCGGGTTCATCTTGCCCTTGTAGAAGTGCCAGTGCTTGGTCGTCGTGTTCGGGTACCAGACATTGTCCTTGGCGAGTGTGACGGCTGGCGCGTCATCGCCGCTGCCACCAGCAGCCTCCAAGGCGCTCGGCCGCAGCTGCGCGCCGCCGCACGCGACGCCCGCGAGCGCCGCCATGGGCGCGCGGAGCGCTCGCAGTCGAAACTAGTCGGGGAAGGCGGTCAGAAGTGTCATTGAGCGGTGCATGTGCATGTGCATGTGCATGTGCATGTGCAGGAGCGTACCATGTAAGCAGCGAGCAGAAAAGCAGGCGATGAACCAACTGGGAGGACAGACAAATCGGATAGTGAGAAAAGTGAGAGGAGAAGTGGTGGTGGCAAGTTGAAGTGGGCCACATCGAATACTAAGTCAAAAGCCGTCTAGTGACGAAATTGAGGGACCCACTTGGAAAAAAGACTGGTGCACAGCCAAGCACACTTGAAGTCGCTCGCGATCCACTCTCACGTTTAATATGTTGATTGAGATATTGTTTGACACCCTTTCATTTGTATGTCATTCGGCCTAGTGCACACTATTGTAAGTTGCATCTCTCGCACATTGAATACTCAATCAGTCATTGCATTACCATCAGTTCTGCCAGCTGTGCCATTTGCCTCCCTTCAAAACGCAACCCACACGCTAGAGCTCACTCAAGCGAGCCCGTGAGCGCCCCGGAGCCAGCCAAGCAGTCGCACGAGCGTCACTAGCAACTCTACAGAGGGTCCGTCCGCCAAGCACTCAGCCAGCCATGGGAGATAAGGGCGGCGGCATGTTCGACGTCAACTGGCAGAAGGTCTGGCCGGACCGCATGCCCGTGATCCTGCGGGATCTGGCGCCCACGAACCCGTTCAACCCGCGGAACCTGTGGCCGGAGGAGAAGGAGGGCGACGAGACCTCCGCCAGCGCTGAAGCTGGCGCGGCTGGTTCGAAGAGCGATAAAGCCGATAAGAAAGACAAGGAGAAGGCGGCGGCCGGTGGCGGGAAGCTCAAGAAGGCGGACCTCATCCGCATGCAGGTGGCCAAGGACAAGTTCGAGAAGCAGAGCAAAGTGGACGAGGAGAAGCTCGCGAACGTCAAGAAGTCGATGAACCTGCTCACGATGAAGATGGTGACGCCGACGGGGCGCCTCAAGCAGCTCTATGAGATCCTGCGCGACCTTTGCAAGAAGAAGGAGTTCACGGACGCCGTCGACACGCTCTGGGAGATCCAGCGCACGAAGCTGCTGCGTGAGCGGCCGTTGCTCGGCCCCGACGGTCGCAAGAAGACCGACAAGCAGCGCAAGGTCGAGGAGGACGAGGACAACAAGCTGCGCGAGGACCTGCTTGCCGTGCATAAAAAGTACCGCAAGTACGTCAAGGTGGTCGGCGACTTCCTCGCCGGCCGCGACCTCATCGAGTACCAGCTCACAGAGATGTCGGACCGCCTGCCACCGCTTAACATGCACCACATGAACAAGTTCATCCTCGACGACTGGCAGCGCACGGTGCTCGCGCACATCGACGAGAACCACTCGGTGGTGGTCTGCGCGCCGACGAGCAGCGGTAAGACCGTGCTCTCGTCCTACGTGTCCGTGGTCGGCGGCAAGGTGCTCTTCATTGTGCCGACCGACCCGCTCGCGTGGCAAGTCGCCGCGCTCTTCCAGGCCATGGTCAAGGGTACGGTTGCACTCGTGACTGAGGGCACAGTGTTCCTGCCGCCGGGCTTCCGCATCGCGGTAGGCACGCCGCGCGCTGTCGAGTCGGCGCTCATCGACATCGGCTACGACTTCCAATACGCTGTATACGACGAGGTGCACGACCTGAACGGCGCCGAGGGCGACGCATTCGAGCGCATCATCAAGGCCGTCACGTGCCCGTTCCTCGCGCTCTCGGCCACGATTGGCAACGCCGCGAAGCTACAGCGCTGGTGGCAGGCGCACCACCCGCGTGAGGTGCACATGATGGAGTACAAAGGCCGGTTCATCAACCTCCAACGCATGATCTGGCACGAGGAGGAGAAGAAGAAAGAGCTCGTAGCGCTGCACCCATGCGCGGGTATCACACTTGAGTACCTCACGAAGGATGGCTTTGAGGCGGGTGACTTGGCGTTCACACCGCGCGACACGTTCGCGCTCTGGCAGGCCATGACCAAGTACTACGCACCGGAGCTGATCACGGACGTCGACCCGCACAAGTTCTTTGAGACGATGGAGGACACCGAGGAGGACGCTTCCTTGACGAAATCGGCAGTTAAGAAGGACAAGAAGTCGTCGTCAAAGACCTCCAAGAAGGACAAGGAGAAGGACAAGAAGAAGAGCTCCAAGTCCAAGAAAGATGACGGTGACGACGGCGAGTATGAGGTCGACCTCGGGAAGCGTACGCACCGCATCACGCTGCTCGAGTCGAAGAAGTACGAGGACGTTGTGAAGCGGCGCCTGCAGGAGCTCTCGGTCAAGGAGCCGGCGGCCACGCAGCAGCTACTCGACTTCTTCGCGCCGCCTGCGAGCCTGCGGCACGCGGCAGTGGGTGAGGCAGCGAGCGCGAGCGGCCGCCCGTCGGTCGACGTCTACGGCCTCGTGAACCAGCTGTGCGCGTCGAACCTCGTACCAGCGATCGCGTTCCAACTCGACTCGGTGCGGTGCCGTCAGCTTTTCGACCAGCTGCTCGCGGCGGTTGAGGCTGCGGAGCTCGCGAAATACCCCAACTTCCGCGAGAAGGTGCAGCTCGAGTATGCCGAGTGGGAGAAGCAGCAGGCGGCGGCCAAGAAGCGCGAGGCCAAGGTCAAGGCCAAGGACAAGGAGGACACGGAGCGTGAGGCGCAGGCGTTCGAAGAGAAGGCCGCGCCGGATGTGTACGCGCCGCACCCAGACTTCGTGCTCACGCCGCCCGGCTACCGGCTGACGGCGACTGAGTTCAAGGAGATCAAGTGGCAGTTGCGCCGCGAGCTGTCGGAGGAGTCGGACGACGGCCATGCGCTCGTCCGCTCGCTGCGCCGCGGCATCGGCATCTACAATCAGAACCTCCCAGCCGCCTACCTGCGCATCGTGCAATCCCTTGCGCAGGCGGGCCGCCTGGCGGTCGTCTTCTCGGACGACTCGCTCGCGTACGGTGTCAACATGCCGTTCCGCACGTGCTGCTTCTGCGAAGACACGTCGGAGGACGCGCTGACATCGCTCATGGTGCAACAGATGGCTGGGCGCGCCGGTCGCCGTGGGCTCGATCGCCAAGGCAACATCGTCTTCGCCGGGCTCGCGTGGTCGCGCATCCAATTCCTCATGCGCGGGCTGCTCCCGGACGTCACGGGCAAGAAGTCGCTCTACCCAACCATCGCGCTGCAGCGCCTGCTGTCGCCGACCGTGGACGGCGAAATCATGGACCGCATTGTCTCGCACCCACTCCGGGAGTACATGGCTGCGGACGACGGCAGCAGCGGCAGCGATACTGCTGCTGCTCTTCCGTCTTCTCCGACGAAGAAACAACAGCCTGTGGGGTACTTGGCCCAGTCGATCCGCTGGATGGAACACTTTGGGCTCCTGACGCAGGACGCGAAGCTCGCGGTCGACACGTCAGTCGCGAAGCTCGTGTGGGAGTGCCGCGACGACCCAGCTGAGGCGCTCGGCATTTTCTGGATCCTCGAGGGGTTGCTCAAGGAGTTCCACCACAAGCCCGGCGAGCAGATTGCGCTGCAGCTCGCGCTCTTCAACATGCTGCTGCGCGTCGTCGGCCGCGAGCGATACCACGCCGAGTACGCGCACGCGTCGCAGCTCGCGCCGCTGCCCGGCCAGGAAGCGGCATGGGACAAGGTGACGGCGTTGCTCGAGACGTATCAGGCCAAGCTCGACCAGCTCGGCGCCGATTGCCCCGATGAGCTGCGCCTGAACGTTGGGCTCCTTGAGCCGCTGGACGGCTACGTGTTCCGCACGGTTGTCGACAACCTAATCCCGTCGGGGCTCGGCACGGCGCAGCTGAACCTGATCAAGAAGCGTCTGCGCCACGTGGGCGACCGCCTGCGCCTGATGCACAACCTGCTCATGCACAGCGGGCGCTTTGGCGAGCTCGAGGAGATCGTGCGCAAGTGCTTCCGCCGCATCAAGTGGATCCTCATCGACTCGGAAGTCTAGATGCTCTGCTGTGTTCGCTCGCTCGCTCGCTCGGTAGAGAGGTAGGACGACGACGGTCTTTAGTGACAGAATGCTGGCTCTAGGTGGTGAAGGCGAGTACACCGCACATTGAGGTAAACGAGAAAAATAGGACTTGATGATCGCTTGAGTCGTCGGTAACGAAGGGTTTTCGTAGACGACATTCGACGTTAGCACTAACGTGCCAGCAACGATGGACGGCTCGCCAAGGACGAGGGTGGACGACCTCGTGCCGAAGACGACGGGGTCGCGGCCGTTCACGACCATGGGCAGCGCAACGCTGCACCTCGATTCGCTGCAGCAAAGCAACGACAGAGCTCGGAAAGTCGTGACTGCAGGACCTGCCGGTACTGGACACCTGCAAGCTACAGAGGGTGAGTTCGACGTGCGCAAATTCATTCTCGACCAGAAAGGCTCCGAGCCGCTGCACCAGAGCTCGCTCTTCCGCCCGGCGCCGTTCTTTGAGAAGCAGTCGCAGTTGACGATACCTAGGTCGTCTCCACGGTTGAGCCAGCAGCAGCACAGCACGCCTGAGCTCGTCAAGCGCTCCAAGAAGCTGCTGCCGAAGATGGAGCTGAGCAGCTCCAAGTCTTTGGAGATGCTCGGTACAAGCACCAGTGGCGCACCAATGGCCACAAAATCGGCTTACGGGAGCGCGAACCAACAGCGCGAAGAAGACTATGACGCAGTCTCGCATTTCTACACGATCGAGAAAATGGCGGAGAGCTGCTGCAACGCTGCGCAGAGTCGCAACCGAACATGGCACTTCCTTCCTGGGTCCGAGGAGCGCTTGAAAGGTAACAATGGCACTGGCGCGGGAGGTGGCATCACAGGGGTTGAGCGGCCGTCTCGGCGAGTTGACGTGCTGGACCTCGAGAAATGTTTCGAGATCGCGATGCAGTTTGCAAATAAGAAGAACGATTGGGACATCGCGTGCAACGAAAAGATGGCGATGATCGACCGGGACTTCATGCTGATCGAGGCTCGAGTTGCGCAAAAGTACTCGTTGTCTTCGTGCGGCGATCACTCGCCGTCGACCAGTGCTTCTTCTGACACTGACGACGACAAAATCCTCGAGAACCAGAAAGTGCTCGCGAAGCTGTTCTTCGAGCAAAAGTGGTCAGACGTCATTCTGGGCGAGCTTGAAGCGATGCTCACGATATCGTTTCTTGAGCAGGGTGTTCTGCTGCGGAAGGCTCGCATCCAGTACGCTCAAGCGTTTTACCAGCTCGAGAAGCTATACTGTACCCGGTTCGGAGAGTTGAACCAGGCGCTCCGGGACTTGGAGCACACGCGGCAGGAGATCACTCGTGCGAGTGTGAACCACCAACGCGACATCGATGGGATGAAGGAGCAGTATGAAGCCGAGATTAAGCGTTTGCATGTGGGCTTCGAAGCGCGCAAGGAAGAGATGGAGCGAAAGGTGGTCGAGTCGAAGGACCAGATGACGAAGATGGGTGACACGATGAAGACTCTCAACACAATCTTCCGGCAAATGCGCGAGGATACCGAGAAGGTGAAAGCCGTGGAACTGCGAGAGAACTACAATAAGCTGGAGAAGAAGTACGAGCTGTGTCGTGAAGAGATCGAGAAGCTCCGGCCGCTAATCCAAGAGAATCAGAGGTTGGCATCTGAGAAAGACGCAGTGGAGAAGGAGCTTGAAGAGCTTAAGAAGAACGTCACGAACATGAGCGCTGTACTCGCTGCGAAAGACGACACCATTGCGTCTTTGATGGAGCAGCACAGTGATATGATTGCCGCCCAAGAATTGCAGGCCGCCCAAGAGGAAGAGCGACAGCGACGGGCTCGAGATGAGGCTGACGAAGAGGATGAAGACTATCGCGATTCGGGCGCCCCGATTCCATATGCGAAGGGGGATCTTTCACAGCCTCGACCAAGAGGGCATCAAAACTCGGTCGGTGTCTGTGTGAGATGCAAACAAGAGCTGACGAGGATGTCAATGGAGGGAAGTTTGGCTGAGAATGCTTCGGCTACTCCGCACGGAGCCATTGGGAGCGAAAGGACTGAGTCAGTGGATGCTGACAGCCACAAAACACCGGAAGTGCGGAAGCGCCGAATCCAGTGTCTCCACTTCCGCATCTTGCTGCCAAATCTCCGTGGCCGCCGTCCGCAAAGGGAAATGACGTGGACCCTTACCTGTATGCGATCAATCATGTTTGCCAAGCAAATTGATGATGCGATGTGCAGACGGAATTCGGGAGTCTACTCGCTGCGCATTCGGATGCCCGAGTTCGTCTACGCTTGGTTTTCACCGTGGTGCTCTATCAAGGAGGACAAGAATCAAGATAACTTCGTTGGCGAGTACGTCGAACAAGGCGAAGAAGCGAATGATTCGCGGTTGCTTCCTCGAGTGATACTTAGTGCAGAGCAGCAGCAAATGCAAGCAGACGAAGATCGCTGGTGCTTGTACTATGGTGTGAAGCAACTGGTTCAAGAAGGATACTTAGAGGCAAAGCTCTTCCTGTCACTGCTCGACGAGAAGTACGGCGAGGATGAGCTGGTCTTCATGCTGTACTGCTATCGAGTCCTCGACATTCTTATTAGTGGTAAGCTCAACTATGGGCCGCTTCGCACCACTGTGTCGTACGCAAAGTTTGCTCATGAGTACGACTCTCTTGGACTTGGAGCGCTGGACGGATCACATGACAAACGGGTGCCTAAGACAATTTGGATATCTCCTCGCCATGCATCTCTGGCAACGAGCGTGGTACTCTCAAAGGCGACCGAGGCAGAGCGAGTTGCCTTGGATCAGAAGATTATGAATTACGTTGTGACGAATGTACCCGAGGATGAGAGGCCGAGTGTGTTTCTGCCTGCAGAGGCCTCGCAGCCTTTAAGGAACAGTAAGCAGAGCAAGAATACTCGACGAAATGATCAGCCTTCTGAAAGGGATGATGGCAATGACGAAGAATGTTCACCTCCGCAACAGTTTGTCGATGCAAACCTCTGGGTGGAGCTGATGATGTTGGAGTACAAGGAGGAACAGGCACATCGACGAGCTGCGATTCGACTGATGTTCCAAACCGCTTCTGGCACCACTGCACCAACCGGATTGTCAATTCGTCAGTTTGAGAATCGCCAGCCTCCAGCGCTTGTCAGTGTCAGCGCTGCAACAATGGACATGGAGCAGTTCCGCATCATGATTCGGACGTTGAACGACGAGATTCCGTCTTTCATGGTGGCAATTCTGTTCAGGAACACGTACGTGAAGGGCAATGGCGCGGTAAGCTTTGACGCATTCATGGACGTGGCAGAATCTGCGCAGTTCTTTTCGAGCTGCATGCGGCTTGAGAGCCCCGCAGCAGGCATTGCACGTCTTCCACAATGGACCTATCTTTCGACCTCCGCCGCATTGTCCACAAGCCCTCGCGCAATGTATTTGGTGGAGCAATTCTTCGCGATTATGCGCAAGGAGATCAATGCGAGTGTGGAAGCTCTCCCATTGTGGACGCGCAGCTCCACGGATCAGTTGTCGTACGAGATATCTTCGTTTCTCGAGACGAGCGAAGGAGTGAATTCCGACGGCGTTCGACTTCTCACGTCGTTGCACCGTCTCATGGATAATCTGTTGCTCACAAAACTGGTAAAGCTCGAGATCACAGGTGAGCTACTTCACTCAAAGACGATTTTCAGCATGGAAAAGGCTCTCAGAGCAATTCTGAATTGTGTTCGACTTCGCGATAAGAGTAGTATCGAAATCTTAATCGACGCAGTCAAACAAAAGATGTGTGTCCAGCGTTTGCAAGCTGTCTTCCGGGAGCATCTACAGCGTGATCATGGAGCGCCGCTGGCAATGCGTTCGTTGCTGCACCATAACTACGGGAAGAAGGACTCCGCCTATAAAGGGCGTTTTGCCAAGAGATCACTGAAGTGGCTGCTCTTCGTCATCTCGGCGGTCTTCAGATACTCAATGCGGCCGGAGAGGTACTCTTTGATCCTGGAACTAAGCATGGCGAGTGGAAGCATCCTTGGAAGCGCCATTACAACAACTCAACGATTGAGCGCGATGAATGGTGGTATTGGTCCTGCTCCCAAACCAATACTAATGGAGATCATCTACGATTTCTTTCTCGAACGGTTTGGGACACGCTGGGAGGCGGAGAAGCTTGTTCATGACTTGTTTGTCAACTGCCGCGCGTACTCGAAAACGAACGCCATCGTGATGGTTTTCAGCGCACTATGCAGCATGAGTAACGCGGCGCCTGATGACGGCTTGCTTGGCCAAAATGAGGCACTTGCGTTTCTCCATGCTATCTTTCGCTGTGGCCTGCACAACTTCAGCGTGATCAACCCTCCAATCACCATTTCTAGGAGCGGAGACACTTCAGCACCAAGTGCCGATACCTTTGCAGAGAGCGATACCACCTCTTACGACGCTAGACCCGATGACGCTGAGTATCAGGATTGGATTCCTGTCGACAAGGCAGAAGCTATCTTGCTTGGAGCTTTCAGCAACCTGAACACTGACCAAAAGCATCAGCTCCGAACCCGAATAGACGAAGCAGTTTCTAGCAGCAGCAGCAACAGCAATGGCGCATCTGCGAAAGCTACCACAGAGATACCACTACGGTCGATGGCAATCGGACACTCGTCATTGATCCCGCGAATCGAAGCAGGGACGTTTTTGCTACTTGCAATGACCGAGTGGAAGCGATACATTGTGCAACGCATGAACGAGGTAAAGGTGGTGTGCTGCAAGCTAGATGATGATATGCGTCACTTTGAGACAATCAATCAGATTGAAGCGATCGCGAACGTACTCCAAAAGTCCGAGATCTCGTATCACACAGATGATCTGTGCGCAATCTTTCGCCGATTCTGCTCGACTGAGCACCGCATCACGATGGACAAGGTCAATCAGTCCGTCACGGGTACTTTCGCAAAGGCTCAGGTGGAGCCGATTAGTAACCGATTAGCTGCAGCGTGCTTTCCGGTTCTGGCGCGAGAACCGCTCACGGAGCTTCAGACGATCGAAAACAATGCAGCGGAGCCGTTCAGGCTACTTTCGAACCCTGCGCAGAACTACGAGCTCCTTGTGGAGTCGTGGAACGGCTACCGGAAGCAGTGCGTGCAGTTACTCGAGGAACTGCGTCGCATGGGAAAGAACAACGATATTCAAGCCGAGTCGTTTGCACGAACATCGTCCACAGCATCTTCGTCGTCTGGAGGTGTACACAGCTCGACACGCGAAGTGCTTTATCTAAGCTCATCTTTCTCTGCAGATAAGCTTTCCAGCCAGGACGTGGCTCAGCTAGATGCCACATACCAATTGTTCGTGGAGCGGATGGAGCGCCTGCAGGATGTGTTTGAGAGAGAAAGAGTGGCGGCATTCGCGCAACCCAGCTCTGGAGGTAGCAAGCGCAACAGCGTCGTCGGTATCAGTGTGGGCGGCTCACTCGCGCTTGTTGACGACCTGCACTCTCACATGGTCATGGTTAACGAGACGTGGAAGATCTTTCGACAGGTGCTCTTCGGGTTCATCAAATTGCGAGCCCTCGCCTCACTTGGCACAGGGATACTGCCGGACGAGTGGAGCCAGTGAGTGGAATCTTCAGTTACTTGTCCCGAGTAAACAAACTTAAGTACTGAAGTGAGCGGCATTCCGCGCATCGATCGTTGTCAACCCTGCAACGACGATGAGTGACGACATCACGGCTGTTCACGTTTGGAAAGAGAAGACCAAAGAACTATCGCCAGGGCGACATTCGAGCAGCCACAAGACCGAGTTCCGAACAAACACGCTCGAGTCGGCACAGGCCGTGCATCCGCACGCGCTGGTATCGACGTTCCTGGACCCTGCGCAAGCCGAGAAGAAACGCATCTCGAAGTTGTACTCGCGCTTCAAGAGCTTGCTTGACGCACGCTCCAAGTACTTGGTGGAAGAGTTGAGCCACGAGATCCGCGCTTCAAATACCGAGACTTGAAGACCGTCTCACTTCAACGCAGGTGCTACTGGCGACGATGTGATCGGGGTCTCACTCCTTTCACTATCTTCAGCTCTTCGACATACATGCACCGTGACTACATCACGCGGCTACATGTAGCGGATGGTCTCAGCCCGCTTCTTGTCTCCCTGCGTCGACGTGCACGAACGTCGGCCAGGCGATGTCTCTCTCGCTTCGTTCCAAGCACTCGTCCGCGACGGCGCACATGCTGCTACGCGTCGGGTTCACATCCGGGCGCCGCCACTGGAAGATTTCGAGGGGT
>JAASFZ010000405.1:0-18291 GCA_023334075.1 Globisporangium nunn | reverse complement strand
GTTCGCCCCCCCCCCCTCCCCTCCCGGCTCGCCTGGTGCGGCCAGCGCTCTCACAGCCCGCGTTGCTCGCAGTTCTACGAGGCAGGCCTGCTAAGCGACGACCAAGTGGCCAAGCTGCGCGCGCAGGTGAGCCCGCGCAGCCCACTCGCAGTGCGGCGGTGATGCCATGACTCGCGTCGGCCTACTCAACTGCCGGCGACTGCTTGCAGCTGGAGGAGCTCGACCTGGACTTCCTACAGTCGATCTTCGACGCGTCGACGCGCGCCGGCGGCGAGCACAAGCAGGAGCCGCTCGAGCCGCTCGAGCAGTTCGACCTGCTGGAGACGTGCGCGCCAGCGGACCGGGCGGCGTGGCACGCGCGCGGGCTTGAGGCGATCGCTCGCGGCCAAGTGGCCGCGGTGGTGCTCGGTGGCGGCCAGGGCACGCGCCTCGGCTTCTCGGGTCCCAAGGGCATGTTTGCGCTCGGGCTGCCATCTGAGAAGACGCTCTTCCAACTCTTCGCGGAGCGCCTGCTGCGGCTGCAGGAGCTCGCGGACGCCGCGTTCCCGGCTGCCGCGAAGCGCGCTGCTGCGACCATCCCGTTTTTCGTCATGACCAGTCCGATGAACCACGACGAGACGGTCGCGTACTTTAAGCGCAATGCGTTCTTCGGCCTTGAGATGTTCTTCTTCCAGCAGGGCACGCTGCCCTGCTTCACGACGGACGGCAAGCTCATGCTCGAAAACGCGTACACGCTCGCGACGGCGTCGGACGGCAACGGGAGCATCTACAAGGCGATGGCGACGAGCGGCGCGCTGGCGCGCTTGCAGGAGCTCGGCGTCCAGTACCTGCACGTCTTCTCGGTGGACAACGCCCTGTGCAAGCCGGTGGACCCGACGTTCATCGGCTACTGCCTCGCAAAGGATGCCGACTGTGCGAACAAAGTCGTGTGGAAGTCCCGCCCGAGCGAGCGCGTCGGCGTCGTCGCCAAGAAGAACAGCAAGTTCTGCATCGTCGAGTACTCGGAGATGGACGCAGCGACCTGTGAGCTCGTGAACCCGAGCAACGGCAAGCTCGCGTTCGGCGCTGCAAACATCTGCAACCACTTTTACACCATGTACGATCGCGCGCGCGCGCGCATGAGAGAGAGAGAGCGTGATGATAGAACGCAATGTGTTGTTGCTGACGTGTCGGCTGATGGGTCGGTTCGCTCTGCAGGGACTTCCTCACGAAGGTCGTGCTGCCGAACCTGAGCCTCGAGTACCATGTGGCGCAAAAGCGGATCCCGATCGCAGACCAGGACGGCAAGACGTTCACGCCGCTGACCAACTCGGGTATCAAGCTCGAGTCGTTCATCTTCGATGTCTTCCCGCTGTCGTCGCGCATGGCGGTGCTCTCGGTGCCCCGCGAGACCGAGTTTGCGCCAGTGAAGAACCCGTCGAGCGAGCCGGTAGACTCTCCTGCTACCGCGCTCGCGATGCTAGAGAGCGAGGCGAAGACGTGGCTCGCTGCGACCGCTCGCCGCGTGCTGAGTGAGGCGGAGGCCAGCGCGTTTATCAGCGAGACGCTGGCCGGTGCGAGCACTGTCGAGATCTCGCCGCTCGTCTCGTACGACGGCGAGGGGCTCGAGGAACACGTCATTGCGCTGAGCCGCAACGCTGCTGTCCAGCAAAAGGTGATCCGCATTGAGCGCACCAGCAGCCTTTCGACGAACGCATAGAGCAGTTGGTCGATAGCGATTACGTGCGTGCACTTGACGAGCGCGTAGAAAAGGAAGAATGTCGTGGTTGTTCGGATTAGGAGGAGCTGCTAGGGCAAAGCTGTTGTATGGCATGGTCCTCAACACTCGCGCACGTCCCCAAGCGATCCGTCATCCGAGTTCGTCCTGGCAACAATGAGCTCGTGGCCCACTCCGTCCAGCAGCCGACCCGAGGCCGCACAACGTCCGCGTCCAATGCACCAACAGCAGAATGAGCGTGAGAGCAACACACAGAACCTACTACTGCAGTACGACGACGACGACGCATCCGCACGCTTCCTTCCTACTCCCACAAGCGCTTCCAGATGTCTCCATCGTCGCGTCCGCCGCTCGATCTTCCCTTCGCGCTCCCAGCTGCTGCTTCGTGTGGCGGCTACTCCTCCTTGGTCTCCTCTGCTGCCTCCTCCTTCGCGTCTTCGCGGGGGTGGTCAGTACCCGACGGAGACGCACCAGCGGTATCCTTACCATTGTTGTCCGCCGCGCTCTCCTTCATCTCCTCGTCGGCCGCCGAGTCACGACGACGCGGACTCGGACTCTTGCTCGCGCTCACGCTGCGCTTGTCGTCCTTGCTGCTGTGGTGGCGACTCTTCTTCGACGAGCTCTTCCGCGGACTGCGGCTGCGGCTTCGGCTGCGACTGGCACTGCGGCTGGCGCTGCGACTGGCGCTGCGACCGCGTCTGGCGCTCCGGCTCCGGCTGCGGCTGCGACTAGCGCTGCGGCTCCGGCTGCGTTTGCGCGATCGAGATTTCTTGCGGCCACGCGGACTACGGCTGCGGCTGCGGCTGTACCCACGGCTGCGACTGCGGCTACGGCTACGGCTGCGGCTGCGGCCGCTACGGCGCGCGGGCTTGACGCGGATGTACGCCTTCTCGCCGCGGTTGCGCAGCTCCGTGTCGTCGAAGCGGTCGATCGCGTACTTCATGTCGCTGCGGTTGCTGTACTCGACGTATCCGCGGCCGCGGCCGTCCACGTCCACATACATGACGTCGCCAGCCTTGCGCATGACGTCCTTGAGGTCCTGCCAGGACATGCGCGGCGGCAGGTGCATGACGTCGACCGCGTAGTCGCCAGATCCCCGCTCGCGGCCACTGCCGCCCCCCGCGACGCCGCCCTTGGGTGCGTTCGCCGGCTCCACGCGCAGGCGCTGTCCCTCGTACTCGTATCCATCGCGGGCTTCGATCGCCGCCGCGGCGTCGCGCGCGTCCTCAAAGTCCACGAAGGCGAACGCCGGCGGGCGCGACGGGCTCTTGACGTCCACGTCGCGGATGCGGCCGAACTTGCGGAAGAGGTCCTCGACCTCGCGCGTGCGCACGTCCGTCGGCAGGTTCCCCACGTACACGCGGGTGGCGCTCGGCGCCATCCTGGAGCTCGGAGCACTCGCGCGCCTTCGGTGCCTGGAGGATCGCGCGCTCGCTCCGTGAGAAGCGAAATCCGGAAATGAATGGTCACCCCTTCGATACCGCATAGCATGCGCTTCGAGAGGTTCGCCGCCGCTCGCATCCCCTGGATTTTCGCACTGCCCGAGAAACAACCCACACGCGAGCAAGACCGATGAGCTCCGACGCTCTGCTGCTGCTCGTGGCGCTCGCGGGGCTGACCGCGACGGTGCTCTGCGTGCTCTTCGCCGCCGGCTACTTCCGCGGCGGCGCGTCGGTGCGTTACTACCTGCCGCGCCGTTTCCCCAGCTACCGAACGATACCCGCATGACAGCTCATCGAGCGCATGGTCTCCAGCGCGCGGCGGAGGCTGCAGCCGCTGCTGACGACGCCGACGACGCGGCCCAAGTCGTGCGCGCAGGCGGCCGGCGCGGCGCGCCCGGTGGCCTCGCAGCGCTGCGCAGGCGCCAGGACAAGAAGAAAGCGCGCGGGGAGGCGCAGCAGCCTCCGCCCGCTGCTGCCGATGCTGATGCAGAGGAGGAAGCCGCGGCAGCGGAGAACGACGACGCGCCGGCAGAGCCGTGTGTCCCTTTCGTTTGATAGTAGGCTGCGCTGGCTGGCGAGCGACTGAACCGTGCGGCTGTTGCTGCTTGCGCCGCAGACGCGCGCTGACGAAGAAGGAGCTGCAGAAGGAGCTCAAGAAGCGCGAGCGCGAGGAGATGCGGCGGGTGCGTGCTGCTGCGTGCATGCAGACGGAATAGCGTTAAGACCGGCGGGAGGTTCGCCTGGGGTCTGAGTCTGGGTGTCTGGGTCAGTTTGAGGAAATGCGGCGCGAGGAGCTCAAGAAGAAGACGGAGGCGAAGGAAGAGGTGCGTGAGGCGGGCGGTGCCAGGCTCGGAAGTTCGTCATCTGCGGTGCTCACTCACAGTATACTGCTGGCAACGATCGCTGTTGGTATTGACCAGGCGCTGCAGAAGAAGCGTGAGGAAGACGCCAAGGCGGAGGCCGCGCGCGAAGCGGAGGAGCAGCGGATGCTTGCCGACAAGGCCAAGAAGGAACAGGAGGAATTCGACGCGTGGAAGGGGCAGTTCGAGGTCGCGGAGGAGGGTACCAAGGTGAACGAGGACAGTGCCGAGTCGCAGACACTGCTGCAGCAGTTCGTCGACTTCATCAAGGCACACAAGGTCGTGCTGCTCGAGGACCTCGCGGCCGAGTTTGGCCTCGCGACGCAGGACGCGATCGCGCGTGTGGAGGCGCTGCAGGCGTCGAACCGGCTCACAGGGATCGTCGACGACCGCGGCAAGTTCATCTACATCACGGACGACGAGATGGACCGGGTGGCCAAGTACGTCCAGCGCAAGGGCCGCTTGAGCCTCGCGGAGCTCTCGAAGGAGTGCAACAAGCTCATCCGCCTCGAGGGAGAGAGTGCGCGTGACGCCGTGCTGTCTGTCGACTGGCTCGACGAAGCAGCCGAGCAGGGCGGTGAGAGCAAGGAGTCGAGTGGCTGATGTATTACGAAGGAAGCAAGGTCTAGTTGCTGTGGTTGGGCGTGCACGGTCGATAGAGCGTCATAAGTTAGGCGTCGAAGTACCACTGCGCTGTCTTCCGTCGGTAGGATGTCGGCGGTGCGTGCGCGGCGAACTGCGTGACGCGCTCCTTGTGCTGCTTCTCGGCGAGCTGCATACGCTTGAGCTCGAGGTATTCGGCCTGGCGCCGCTGCTCGTCTGCAAGGCGACGCTCTTCCAGCTGCCGCACGAGGTCGGACTGGTTGCGCTTGAGCTCTTCGCGGCGCTCCTCCTGCTCGCGTAGCTCCTTGAGCAACGCCTCCTCGTTCTCGCGCTTGAGCGCCTCCATGTATGCGGCCTCGTCCTGCTTCTGCTTGAGCTTGCTCTGCTGCTTCAGCTCGGCCTGGCGGTTGCGCGAGAGCAGCACCTGGCGCAGCAGCTCCTGACGCGCGTTTTCTTCCGCGTCGTGCTGCGCGTCGCGCTTCGCCCACACCTGGTCCTCCATGTTCTTCCGGACCTTGTCCAGGTACGACAGGTCCTCCGCCTCGACCTCCATCTGCTTGCGCAGCATGCGCTGGAACTCGAGCTGTTCCTGCTTGAACCGCTCCTGCTGCTCGCGCTCCTTCCGCTGGGCGTCGGCCTCGTGCGCGAGCGCCATCTCGAGCAGCCGCATGTCGTATTGCCGCTCGCGCTCGGCCGCCTCGTGGCTTGCCTCCACGCGCTCCTGGTTGAACTTCTTCACGTCCATCGCGCGCTGCAATGGTCGTCACCAGGACGTTAGACATTGCTGGCAACGATCAATAGAGACGGGGACGGAACGCACCGCAATCTCGTTCCGCTTGCTCTGGAGCTCGAGCTCGTCTTCCACTTGCTGCAGGCGCTGCCACTCTTCCAGCAGCGCGCGGTCTTCCGCTCTCCGATGCTCCTCCTCCTCGCTCTTGCTCTTGCGGTAGAGGTCGACCTGCAGGTCAAGGATCGACTTCACCTCCTCGTTGCGCTTGATTGCCAGCTCGCGGTCCATACGGTCACGCTCCTCTTTCCTGAGTCGGTCTGCCTCCCAGAGCTGCGCCATTCGCTCCTCATAGCGTTTCTAGGAGCACAAACACAGCGGCATTCCTTCTCAGAACCTACATCTGCCCCACGATCCAACTGCCCAACAAGCGAACGCACCTCCTCTTCTGTCAGCCGCTTCCGCTCGGTGAGCTGCTTGTCGCGCTCATGGAGCACCACCTGCTGCACCTTGCGCGAGTCCTCCAACCGACAGTCATCGCACGATTCACTAAAGCGACACATCGCACGCAGAGTCGTCATCAGGGTCTGCTCTTGAACATGCCCGGTAGTGCTTCAAAGCCCGAAACATCACCACCACGCACCGGTACTGCTGCATGCGCTTCTCCTCGACGATCGCGCGGCGCTCCTGCTCACGACGTTCCTTGAGCTCCAGCGCTCGCTGAATCATCCTGCGCAGAGTAGCACGCACGCACCAGCAGGATTAGGATGCCTCCATGACCAGCCTCCTTTCCCCTACACACCGAGCAGCGGAGCTCACTTTTGCTTGCGGTCCTCCGGCGTCTCGACGTTCGCGAGGCACGCGTCTTTCCACGCCTGCATCTCCCGGTTGTACAGCTCCGCGAGCCTTCAGACACATATCCAGGCGATGAGTCACGCGCTTCGCGTACAGCGCTCGTCCCTGCGACATTCAGCGAGACGTACTTGAGTCGCCGCGAGTGCAGCTCCGACTCGTGCTGGTTCTTCAGCCGCTGGGTCACGCTCTGCACGCGAGAACCCTCGGCGCGCGCATGGAGCGCCTGCTCCCACTCGGCGCGTGCGCCGGCACGCCCCAGACCGCGCACGCACTCGCCGAAGCTAGCGAGGTGGTCTTCGCGCTGGCGCCGCTTAAGGATGAGCGCCTCGCCGACGCCGCGGCCGCCAGTGCCGCCCAGAGGCGCAGCGCGGAACGCGGAAGTCATGTCGTGCGGAGCGGCGGAGCGTCGGTAGGGAGAGGATCGCAGCGAGTGTGTGCAGTTCTCCGCCTTGCGCACGTCCGTCCCGACGTGCAAGCAAGTGGCGCTTCGTGTGATTGAGTGGCAAAGAGTCGCGAGGTATGGCTTCAAGATGGCCAAAAATAGTGACATCTTAGCTATTTATGGCACACGAATAGAACAAATCCACAAGTTCATGTAAACAGAATGACATAATCAATTGCTTCGATTGCATCATCATTCGCTTGTTTACTGATACGTTCGTGACATAAGCAGAGATGCAAAGCGGACATGAACCTCACAACAGATCATTCTAGCAAGTGACAACACCAAGCGATGACGCACTCGTTGCACGTGGCGTTCAAAGGCGTGGAGTACGAGATCCCGCTGCCGCGCGGCGGCGCGACGACTTTCGAGGAGGGGCGACAGGTGGTCGCAGCGGCGCTCGGCGTTCCCACGGACGCGCAGCGCTGGCTCCAGCGCAAGAAGCGGGTGGATGGGGCGCCAGATCAACTGCTAGTCGACGTCTGCGGTGACACACGCGCTGCCAAGGTATTCGTGTTGGCTGGCGCGTCCTCCGCGCAGATCGACACGATGCGAGCGGCACAGCAGAGCGCCGAGGCGGAGCAGCGAACGCGGTAGGACAAGTGTGGGGTCGTGAGAGAGTCTGGCTGACTCGGCTGGTGACTTCATTTGCCTGACGCACCTGACGCACGGGTTACTCGCTTTGTCTGCAGCGCGAGTCGACACGTCGTGAGCATTGCGAAGCGGAACGATGCGGTGACGGCGCGAGACGCCGTGGCGACTGACTACCGCTTCCACGCGATCGAAGAGCTTCCGAACTTCGCCGACCGACGCAAAGCGCGCGAGATCCTCGAGCGCCTCGCGAGTGACCGCGGGATCCTCGCCGTCATGAACAAGCACAAGTACGATCCAGAGATCATCGGGAACTTGCTGATTCGTAGGCTCATATGGCGTTTTCGTTGCTGTGGTGCTGTGCAGGTGGACGGTGGGCACACTCGCCGAGATGTATCCGGACGGGAAGGTGGGGGTGGACCCCGTCTGTGTGCTGGGGCTAAACCAGAACAAGGGCCAGAAGATCCTGCTCCGACTGCGGACGGACGACCTCCTTGGGTTCCGAAAGTACTTGAGGTGCGTGAGTGTGTGGTGCGAGCGTTCATTTGCTCTGTGTCGGTGCCAATCTGCGTGGCTAAGGTTACGTGCGACTCGATGTGTCTCCCTGCAGCATCAAGAAGGTGCTCTTCCACGAACTTACGCACAATGTACGCGAATGACTTGATATACGGATGCTTGTCCTACGGTAATGATCGTTTCTTAACTCTATCGTGACCTCCCAGGTTCACTCGGAACACGATTCGAAGTTCTACCAGTTGATGCGGCAAGTGGAGAAAGAATGCGACGAGCTAGATTGGACGAACGCCAGCGGCGCGGCAGTTGGCGGATCGAGAGCGACAATCATCGACACGGACGACGACGACGACCTGAACGGTGGATCGCGCGGCTCTACTGGTCGCCGACTCGGAGGCGGCACATCCACGGCTAGTCGGCTGCTGCTGCCGCATGAGCAACCTGCATCACGAGACGTTCGCGCTTCATCGAGCGACAGAGACACTGCAGTCGACTCCACGCACGTTTCCGACGAAGACGAAGAAAAACCAAGCGCGATCTCGCCTTCTCCTGCCGTCAATGTCGAGCGCAACGATGAAGGATCATTAGCGACATCTGCAGACGCACCGACAGCGGATGCTGAGACGAAGATCTCATCGGATCCAAGCGAACCAGCAACAGAAGCCGGGTTGCCGGGCCTTACCGAGTCGCGAATCCCAGCGAAAGACGTGGAGATGGAGGAGGAGCTGTCAGGACACCAGCCCAGTACGTGCCTCAAATTTGCGTTTCGACGTCTCCGCATCGCCTCAGATGGAGTGCAAGGCCACCGATCTTACCCCGTGTGTCATTGTGACTCTCTCTCACTGCAGGCGACCGAGAGCAGCGGATTCTCCTCGCGATCCGCCAACTGCGCGCCAGACACAGCACAGAGAGCGTCGCGCGCGCTGGGGCGCTGCTGCACAAGATCCTGTCCAACATTGTGGCGCACCCATCGGACGATAAGTTCCGGTCGATCCGGAAGGCGAACAAGCTCTTCGAGTCGCAGGTGGGCAAGTTCCCCGAGTGCCTCGAGTTCCTGCTCGCCGTGGGCTTCGAGGACCAGGTCGAGAAGCTCGTGCTCGTGCGGCAGGACCCTGTGCTGCTCTGGGTCGGCCGCTCGACACTCGAGCAGATGCTCCCAATTTCTGTCTGAGCCCTTCAGATTTTTAGAATCGTCAGAATCGGGTTTTCTGATGCTTTGAAAATGCTGGAAGTAGGTACTTGGGAATGTCGCATGAAATCTGGAACAGATGGGTTCTTTATTCGCACAATCAGTCGACCGGACGACCGTGCTTAATCAAGCACGGCCAGAACGCCGATGGCTCCGGAGGTGCTCCCCTTCGCCGCAGCCGACGGCGACGTCGATGCGGCGCTGCTGCCGCGCTTCCAGCCGCGCGATGTCGACTACTGCACCGTCTCAACAACACCCACCGGCGGCAGGGGTGATAACGGTGGCGACGGCGCTAGCGGCGGCGCTAGACGGCGGTGCGATCTGCTGCTGCGCGCTGCTCTGGCGCTATTGTCTGTTGGAGTGCTGCTGGTGCTGCTCGCACAGCTGCCGCTCAAGCTGTACGTGCTGGCGCTCGCCGCATGGGTCAAGAAACGGCCGCTCGCGGGCTCGGTCGCGGTGTCCGTGCTCTTCTGCGCCGCGGTCCCGCTCTGGGTGCCGTCCACGGCGCTCGAGATGGCGGCCGGCTCGCTCTTTGGCGTCGCGCAAGGGCTCGTAGTCATAACCGTGGGCAAGACCGGCGGCTCGCTGCTCGCGTTTCTGGCGGCGCGGCGGCTCGGCCGGGCAGCGGTCGGCGGGTTCCTCACCGACCGGTTCACCGCCTTCCGCGCGCTCTGCACGGTGCTCGGCGGCGCGTCCTGGAAGCCGCTGCTGCTCTTCCAGCTCTCGAGCGTGCCCAACATGGTGAAATGCTACGCGCTCGCGCTTACGGACGTCTCAGCCGCACGCTTCGCTGTCTCATCCGCGCTCGGCGGGCTGCCGCACGCGGTGCTCTGGGCGCACATCGGCGCTCAGGCGAGTGACCTCGCGGCGGTTGTGACGGGGCGCAACGAGCTGAGCGCCGCGCGACTCGGGCTGCTCGCCGCGGGCGGTGCCGTCACATTCGGCGCCATGGCAGCGCTCGTCGTATACACACGACGGCAGCTCCAGGAGTTGCAGAAGCGCGAGCGTGACAGCGGCAGCGAGGAAGAGAGCTTCTTGCTTGGCCCCGCGACTGACAACCTGCTGGCAGCGACCTCGTCGTCTCGTGAGTCGAGCGGCCTTGCGTTGCACTCGGAGGTCGCGGAGCTCACAAAGACTCGCACCGGCAGCATGCACCACCACCACGCGTAGAATAGATAGCTAGAGAGAGAGAGGGAGAGAGAGAGAGAGCGCCAATAGAGATCAGGTGCGGCTTCTTATCCCTGCGCCCCAAGTCGGATCGATTCCTATTTTCTTAGGCAGATCATCGCAGGATATGCTGTACTCCTGTCCTGTCCTGTCCTGTCCGGCACGCTTGACATGCACCCATGCACCCACTTCCACGAGGGCACGAGCGGCGGCATCAGCGTAATCGCCGAGAGTTGAGCACAATCATCATCGCCGCCACCAATATCCAGTACCTTGTTCGGCCAAGGAGACAGACGATCGTGGCAGCTCCACTCATAGCGCCACAAGCCCGCAACAGCGATTAGGCAGAGGGAGGTTCCTTCGCGTCCGGCGTGCTCGCGATGAAGATCGGCAACGTGCAGACGCTGCATCGCCCAGCCGGCCCCAAGAAGACGTATTCAGCCTCCCGATCGCCTCCGGCGTGCTGCAGGCGAGTGACCGGCAGATTCAAGCGCCGACTCGCTCTCGGCGTGGCGCTCGTGCTGACGAGCGCGGCACTCGGCTGGCTCGTTGCCATGATCCCGGTGCAGGAGTACACGAGCGAACTCGCGCGCTGGATCCAAGCGAACAAGGCGGCCGGCGCCGTCGTGTTCCCACTCGTCTACTTGCTGCTCACCCCGCTGTGCATCCCGTCGTCCATGTTCGACGTCCTCGGCGGCTCGGTCTTCGGCGTCGCGTACGGCGTGGTGCTTAACACGGTCGGCAAGATGGGCGGCGCGCTGCTCGCGTTCGCACTCGGCAAGCGGCTCGGCCGCGAGCGCGTCAGCGGGTACCTCGAGAGCAACTTCCCGGCGTTCGGCGCCGTCGCGGCGATCCTGACGAGCGACAGCTGGAAGCCGCTGCTGCTCGTGCAGCTCTCGACGCTGCCGTACGCCGTCAAGTCGTACGGGCTTGCAATCACGGACGTCTCGACGTACCGCTTCGTGGTCTCGTCGTTCGTCACCGCGTTGCCGTTCACGGTGCTGCTCACGCACATCGGGTGGCAGACCCAGGAGCTGCTCGCGCACTCGCAGCAGCAGCAGCAGCAGCAAGAGGGAGACGCCGCCGACGTGTCGAGCAGCCCAGGCTCTTCAGGCATGCAGACGGCGCTGTTCGTCGCGGGCATCGTGTTCACAGTCGCGACGATGGTCTTCTTCGTCGTGTACACGAAGCGCGAGATCCAGCGGCAGCTATCGCGGGTTGCGTCGGAGCGGAGTCTGTCCGCCACCAGCAACTACAGCTACAGCAGCAGGAAAACCAGCAGCCTCGAAGCCGATGACGATGATCACATGCTGACGCTCACCATTCGCTCCGATGCCGACCTCGCGAACGAGCATCGGAGCTCCGACGACACGATGTCTTCCCGCATGACGGAGCGTCTGCTGACATCGACGCACCAGTCATCGTCGTCGTCGTCGTCGTCGTTGTGGAGCAGCGAGGGTGTCCCCAAGCACCGGTGCTCGATCATCTGAGCATGCGAGGCGGAGCAGAACGGGAGCTTGGAAGTGAAGCGGATGCATAGAGAGGATAGAGGAGACCTGGAGCGCCAGGTAGACGAAGCATAGAGAGAGAGAGAGAGATAGAGAGAGAGCGACACTGTACACTACTGAACGAGCTGAGAGGATCGGAGAACAAAGCAGTTCCTCTAGCGCCGAGATGATGAAGTAAGCGTTTGGTTATTAACGCTCTGACTTCCGTTAAAAACCTTGCTATATAATTGCGCAAAAACGAAGGGGCCCTCATAATGCAACGTCCATTTCAATCCACTATCCTTGCTTAGTAACGGCACCCCTCATCCAACAACGCATTTTGTGACAAAGTCACTAAAAAGGCAGCAAGCACTCCACGATGGACGCGGCCATCGAGCGCCTCAACGCGCTCAAGCTGCAGGACCGCGCCGTCGCCGCCTCCTCACCCGCAGCAGCGCCGCGCCCACCACCGGACGATGGCGCGCTGCTGCAGCTGCAACGGCAGGCGGCCCATTGGCAGCAGGAGGCGCTGGCGCAGCGCGCACGTGCCGACGCCGCCGAGTTTGACGGCCACACGCTGCGACACCAGCTGCGCGAGCAGCAGCGCGCGCTCGAGGAGCTACAGGCGCAGGTGGCGCAGCTGCGCGTGGCCAACTACCGCCTGCAGCTCATGGCGCAGCAGAGCGAGCCGCGCGGCGCCTTCCACCCACCGCGGCCGCCTGACGTCTTCTGAGCGGCGGCGGTGCTGACTACCAACGCGACTGTCGAGAGAAAGAAAGCGGCGGAAGGCAACCAGCAGAGAAGCGCTGTGTAAATTATGGGGTTAGACACCCAGTAGACTGTGTGCTGTGCTTGCGTGCGTGGGTTCTTCGCGTCACTCGTCGACCAGCGCGCGTGCAAGTCTGCAAGGGCGCCACGCGTCACTTTCCCTATCATCCACCGGCCTGCAGCAGGGCGCGTTCACTGCGTACACTTTTTGCGCCGCCATTTGCGCGGAAAAGGCGGCCGCTGCCACGTAGAACTCCTGCACGAACTTGTCCATCTGGGGAGGAAGAGGTCTACAGTCAGCCGACATGTGTAGAGTAGTAGCTCGATGACGAACGCGGCGCGCTCATGGCACTCACTCGCACCTCGGACGCTAAAACCATCGTCTGTAGTACAACCGCGAGCGTCAGCCACGCGTCACGACGGAGAAGCGTGAATGTCCTTTGCGAACCTCGTCCTCCAGCGCCTCAAGCTGCTTCTCTTGCGCTTCGGAGCGCAACTCGACGACTTCGACTCTACCAGAGTGGCGCATGCAGCAACTCATGTGAGACGAGTCGACACTGCAGCACCGGAATCAGCTGCAGCTCACGCACCGCTGCGAGCGGTCGACTTCGGGCTTCGCGAGTCGGTGCTTTGACTCTCCAGCCGCGTTCCCGCTCGGCAACCAGCGGCGACTGCGGGTGCCAGTTGCCTCGCGATCGTCACGGCGCAGCAGCGCCTTGGGACTATGAAGTATCCGCAGCAAAGGTCGATCAGAACCCTCGAGGCAATAAATGGGCTGTTTGCCTGCCGCTAGCCTCGTACACGTAGCTCTGCGCAGCCGACGGTCGATCGACGGGCAGCTCGCGAGGTCGACGCTGCATGATCTCAAAATCAATGTGATCGGATCCTGCGATTTTTGATCGCAGTGTGAGAAGCCGTCTTTTTGACTCGATGGATGGCTGTTCGCGAGAGACTAAGTGATCGCGAGAGACTAAGTGATCGCGAGCTCTAGTGACTCGAAAGTGAGCAAAAGCCGGAGGGATGGCACCGAGGAAGAAGAGGAAGAAAACGGCGGGGGATGACGACGCCGAGCTGGAGCAAGAGGCGCTCGCCGAGTGGCTCTCGCGCGGGCTCGCAGCGCAGGATTTCACGCTGGACAAGATGCTACGTGTGTCAATCTGGCTTGTGCTTTGGTGCTGCTACCAAACTGGTGAGTGACCGCACTGACAAAGTCTGTGTGGGGTAGAACTCTGGATGGAGGAGGACGAAGACAGCGAAGACGGAGGAGACGCGCTGGCCGCCAAGCAGGAGCTCATCCAACAGAGCTACAACGTGCTTGGGCCGGTACTGGCGCAAGCAAAGGAATTCGCGAGCGACATGCGTGGCGCCACACTTGCTGAGGTGCGTGTGTTACTCATGAGTACGACATATGAGGACGGAGGGAGTCTGACGAAGAGCGCATCAATCAACGCAGGCAAACCGTCTGTGGGCTGTCGCGAAGCACTATGCAGAGATCCCGCCACTTCGAAGACAACGTCTCTTGCGTGAACACGTTCGAGACGTGCGCCAAATGGACACCGAGAGCGAGAAATATGCTTTCATCCGTCGGCGATTCGTGACCGAGTTCGAGGACAGGAAGAGCGCGAATGCAGAGCTGGAGTTCGGGTTGAAGAAGCGAAACAAGAATCGAGCGCCGCTGCTCGCTCGTTTCCGCGAGATGAAGAGTGATGCGGACAAGGAGCAGATCGCGCGTATCCAGGCGGACATCGAACGCAAGCGGCAGGAGCGTATCGATCGCGAGCTGCAGGAGAAGCAGCACGCTCGCGAAGGGAAGGAGCAGTTCGTCGCGGACCAGCTCGCCTATCGACGTCAAATGAACGTCCGGTTCTGGAGGAAGCAGCATGCGGAAGCGAAAGCGTTCTCCGAGCAGCAGGTGCACGCGAAAGAGGTCGAGCGCGTGTTTGCTGATAGAGTGGAGCTTATGAAGCGCGAGATGCAGCATATGGAACAAGCTGAGATTGAGGACATGAAGAGGAACCTTGATCGCGAACCCACAAGTTCGTCGATTGGACTATTCGACACTGCATTTGCACCTGGCGAGTGGAACTCGGGTGTGGATGGCGGGGATCGCCTCGGCTTAGGTATGTTTTTTGATTGGATAAGAAAGACACTCGTCGAGATCCGTGGCTGACTGACGATGTTTTGCAATACAGATGAACACACAATCGGAGTCACTAGCGGGCAAGGATACATCATTGAGCACGAGATGAAGCGGATCGAGCTTATGGAAGCACAGTCAAAGACCATGATGCTGCAAGAGAAACTGGAGCAAATCATGCAGGTGAAAGCTGAGCTTCTCCAGGATCGAGGCACCATCTACGAGCGCAGAGACAAGGTTCTCGAAGAGATCAAGTACATCAGCGCTGAGTACGATAATCTTGGCCGAACCCTGGCCGGTCCTCCGAGGCGAGACCCAAGCGAGGAGGACAAGATGCAGTTCCACGTGCTAGTTTCGCGCAAAGCTGCGCAGATGAAGCAGCTTGCGGTGCTGGACGCGCGCCTGGAGAACATCCGAAAGCGCGAGAAGATCGTGGAGCGATCCGAACAGTCATTTGTGCCGTTACTGTCAGAGGTGCAGGAGAAGGAAGCGCGGCTGCAAGAGGCAGTGGATCAGTTTGAAGAACATCGCCATGATCTACCGATGGTGATTGGACGTGGCATTTTCAAGCATGGTGTGGACGGAGATGACGAACATGCTGGAATGACGGTCGAAGGCGACGCAGGAGCTACCGTCACAGAACTGATCACCGATCCAAACACTCTTCTCGCGCAGGTGACGCTGCAGAGTAAGCTCGAGTTGCTGAAGAACGCTGCGATTCCAGTTCACGAGCACTATAAGACAGCAAAACGACTGTCGCCCGACACATGGAAATGGAACGAACACAAGGTGATAGCCCAGCAGGAGCTCGAAGTTACCAAGACTCGTCTTGCCGACGTGCGCGACCGATTCGTCGAGCAGCACAAGGCCAGTCTCCGTGCTGACTTGGTGCAAGCAATCCACCGCTATCACGTACGTTTGCATGGCAACCCACAACCCACATCGTGAGTGTCTCGCTCATCAACTCATAACTTTGTGGCTGCATGAAGCAAGGTGGGGACAGGTTACGCAAATGCATCTTCCCGCTGAAAGGCTACATCGATTGGTGGGAACATCGCGTTCCAGCAAAATCGTTCAATGTTGCGTTCAGCGAAGGTGTTGAGGGAATACATCTGGAGAAGCCACACACGAGCGGACAGATTAGAGGCAGCTTCCGGTTTCCAAAGCGCTGCTCGTACCGTTTACAACTGTTGATTCGGCTACAGAGTTTGGACGAGCAAAGCGATATCAATTCAGACGTTCCAGCGAAGGATGACGCGGATGAAGCGAGCGTTGCAGGACGTGCACTTCGCGATTTGAAGTTCTACATCGGAAGTGACTTTGATGCGCTCAAGGAGCACACATTTCGTGATCTAGGCGGAAAGGTACCGTCCTTTATAACTCTCATAAACTCTATGCTGAATGGCCCACCCTGCTTACAAGTGCGCCAAATGCTGAGCAGGTACTGAGAACCGGAAGCCTATCGTTTGACTACTTTGGCAATCGGATTTGCTATTGCTTTGAGTTCAGCCTTCGTAGCGAGCTGGCAGGGAGAGAAAAACTTCAGTACGTTGTCAGTCACGTCGCGAACTATGAAGAGCGGATTGAAGACTTCAGGGATGAGGAGCAGCGAATGCGTCTGCAGCAACAAGAGAAGCACTTTACCTCGGAGCTTGTGAAGACGATCCGCTTGCAGTCGAAGCAGACTTCGAGCGAGCGGTGCACGGATCTGTTGAAAGAGTTGATTGTTGTCGATAAAAGTCGTGCGAAAACCTGGGACTCGAAGCTGCTGCATGGCCACGAGCAGCGCTTCAATCGTAGCGAATACTCCAAGATGCTGCGAGTGGAGATTAAGAAAGAGGTGGCTCGCCAGATTGATCAAGATGTGTCGATGAGGAAAGCACGCTATCTGGACGCTCAGGATATCGCCCAAGCAGGACATCGAGATATCCAAAGCAGAGTGGACGTATCACGGTGGGTACTTTGACAGAAGCGTGTGGAACTCGCAGATCTGTGTTGGTTACTGACGCATCCCCGGCATGCAGCATAAACTTTTTGGCGCGGAAGTTTGCACTTGTTGAGCCCCAGCTTCTGAAGGCGAAGGAGGGACTTGGCGACTATTGCAGTTTCAAAATCACTGAATCGAACTCGCTCGCTTTCAGATCAACTGTAGCTGCAGCAACAGGAGTGCAAACATCCTCAATGGGAGCGTACCAGAACGAGTCAATAATTGTGGGGCTGCGGTTCGAGTGGCGGGAAGCAAAGTCAAAGCTATATGTGATGCATAAGGCGAGTATTCATGACATACTGGCTCTGATTGTATATGTGGCTGCTAACTGATGTGTCACTTTGTACAGCTGTGCACTTCTTTACTGTCACCAAGCAAAATTGAAAGTGAACGTCCACAGATAACCCGCTTCGATCACGGAGAAGTCGCTGCCAATGCAGTAGACATGTGGTGTTTTATCGACAATGCGAACGCCGTGTTCCTAGCTAGCGCGTTCGCCAAGGCTATCAAGCTCAAACGCGAGGAAAACTTGAAAGCTCGGACTCTCGAACAAAAGAAAGTCGAGCAAATTCGAATCTTGCAGTCCGAGACGAAGAAAACGGTGCTTGAAGAGCAGGAAGCCGTGCAGCGAGAGCTCAATGAAGACAAACTGCTGCTCAAACAGAAGACAGAGGATCTTGCGCGTAGAAAGATCAAGCTGCATTGGGATGCGATTCGATTGACGACTTACAATGAGAGTGTGTCCGCGCAAATCGACTTTCAAGTGCAGCGTCGAGTGAACGCTCTGGCGCAAGAAGAAGGTAACGGTGCCAGCAAGAGCTTGGTTACTGCTATTGCTAACGATGTAAAGGAGACCTTCGCAAAAGAGTTTGTAGAGGGACGACTCGCACTAGTGGGCAAGACATGGGAGCGGAAGGAGAAACGGATAGCTGACAAGCGGGAGAAGGAGCGGCGTGAGCGCGAGTTCCGCGTTCGTCAAGAGAGTAAAATTGCAGAGGAGATTGCAGCTGAGAACAAGCGAGAGCTGAGCGAGCTTCAAGCTGCAAGCGAGCGGAACGCAAACCTGAAGTTGCAAATTCCAAGCTTCCAGTCAGCTGTCCAAGGGCAGTTTCCGTGCGAGCATCGTGAAGTGAAGAGCTGGGGCACAAAGTACGACACAGGCATTCGCTGCAAACAGTGCGGCAAAGAGATGTCAAAGTCATTTGACGATCTCAACCACATGCGTGGCGCGGATCCAGAACTTGATATCGACGTCGGAATACAGCGTGGGCATGACTCTGGTGGTCCAGCACTACAGTTCAAGGGTTCTGCGTACCTCCTAAAAGTCGAGAATGAGCGTGTGCGCCTCGAAAAAGAAGCACGCGCAATCCAATTAACCGATGCAGTGCTGTACGACCGCATGAATCCGAAAGCGATCGATGAATTCAACTATCGTCACGGACTCGATCGTGGATTGCCACCTGTTGTGGCAGGCTCCGATCCGCTCTACCCACGCATTGTCCACGAGGCCCACCGCGCGTCGTTCCAGGACACGGTGCTGTTTCATGGCCGCTTGCGCAACTTTCACTTTCGCATCCAGCAACTCAACGAACTCCATGCGCACTTCACAACGATGCTCGCGGTTCAGGTTAGTAGAATGTTTGACATGTATGCCACTGTTGTCAATCGTTTTGATTCGGGTGCTGAGGTACCTCAGCTCAATTTGCTGTCGCTGACAACAGCGAGACTTTCTCGAGAACGTCAACATCGAAAACGACTTCATGGCGGAGAAGCTTCCACTGGTCGAGCGAGATCATGCGCGCGCAG
>JAASFZ010000404.1:0-18313 GCA_023334075.1 Globisporangium nunn | reverse complement strand
GCTCTACGAGACGTTTGGCTGGTGTATCATGCTGCTTTCACACGTTGGCATTTGCCTTGTTTGAGGGTGCAGCGAGAAGAGGCGAGACATCGGTGACCTCGTTGTTTTTGATATCGCTGTCCGATTTCCACCTCTGACAAGCCGGTGCTTCGTATTGCTGCAGATAGTATTAGTTGGACACCTAAATGAGGATGCCGTTCATAGCAAGACTAAGCTGCCTTGTGTTTTCTAATCTCACGGCTGATACACATCGATTGCATCGAGTTTGAAGAATCGTCGAATTGTCCCCATCATGCTCAACGGCGGGAGTGCGCCATTGTTCTTTCGCTGTTGGTGTGGGGTAGTGATTGCAGCTGTTAGACACTGTGAACAGCAATGTAGTCATTGGATGATTTGCGTTCGTTTCAAGTGCGCACCTGGTAGTTCTCGAGCTTTAGCCTCTGGTACAATCGTTTGTGGAGTTGCAGCCAGTGGTGTTCGCCGAGAGTTGACTTCTGCATTCGGTCTTGCAGGCGGAAGCACGGAAACAGCAGCATCGCGTAGCGCTTGTTCATGATCTTGAACTCTTCAAAGTCCAGCATCCCATCCTTGTTTCTAGCGCAAGGACAACAACTGTCCAGTGAGCAGGTGGAGTCGATAGAGCAACAATGTTCGACGAATGAGTCGTGAGTCCTCGCTCTCACCTATCGAACTCGTTCAGCGCGTTCTTGAAGTTACCAGGGTACGCCGGCATTCCGTCGTTCACGACGCTAATGAGCCGCTTGAACTCCTTCTCGCCAATCGCACCGGTCTTCGCAGAATCGAACGTGTCGAACGCAACTACGCACACACAAGAGTGAGCATTGGTCATTTTTGCACCACAATCGCTGCATTCTGGATCGTGTACTTACATTGCAGGATCTCTTCCCGCGTGTACATGCAATAGAGCACCATTGCGTGCACGAACTCTTCAAAGTCGATCTGCAAGCAAGCACCACAACCGATTTAGTCCACACGCGTCTTGCCTGCAAACGATGCACACTTACCGTTCCGTTACTGTCGGCATCGATCATGCGGAAGAGTCCTTCGGAGAACGGAGTCTTGGTTTCGTCGATGAACTCAAAGAACTCATCGTAGTCAATCACGCCACTTGAACTAAAGTGTGATAAAGAGATCCGTGTTAGCATGAATAACAGCAGCAGGGAGAGGGGGGATCATTGACGTACTCGAGATCAATCTGCGTGAAGCACTGCTTAAACTTCTTCAGCTCATGTTGTCCGACTGAAGGCAAGGGATGCACATATACACAAAAAGCAGCATTTTAGCATCCCAGCACAGAACCGGACCGTACGTCATTATCCGAGAACGTACGCTGGTACTTCGTCACGACTTCAATCGTCGCCGGCCGCGTCAGCTCGATGTCTCCCGCCTTCTTTGAGCGCTTTGATTGCCCATTGATGCTGGATTGAGCTGTCAGAGTTGGCTGGGACTTGGATGTAGTCGCGCTCAGCTGAGGCAGTGTCAGGTTCGTCGGCGACTTTGACGTGTTCCCCACAGAAGCTCGCCTGGTTGACTTTCTACTTCTCGTCGCCTTCGACTTCTCCAAGTCCCGTTGTGGCTCTAACACTTCGTGTAAGCTACCGGTTCTGCGCCGGAGATCCGGGAACAGGTCTGCTTTTGACTGAGCTTTGCTAGCTTCGAGCGGCGGCGCGCTGCCCGAGTCTAGCAGAGAAGCGCTGCTGCTCTTGCGCAGCAGTGGCAGGTTTCGCGTCGATGTAACCGCGCCATTCGTCTCAACTGGCGCAGCGCCATCCGAGCCGATCGGCGCTGGCTTGTACGTGATGTCCCCGACACTTCGTCGCGAGCGCTTGCTCGTCGCCATCACCCGCGAAGAGAAAGAGATGCTTGCTGCTCCAAACAGTGTCTAAATGTGCGTTCAAGTCGCTGATGTTCACTGGTTGGCACATAAGTTCACAGAAGCGTCCTCGTCCTCCTCCTGATCCTGATCCTGCCTGTTACTCGTCTCACCACGGTTCGTGGATCGCTGACAATTGAATGACGGTCGTGATGAACCGGCTGGTCCTGCGCCGCAGGAGCTGAGCCCCAAGCTCAGGCATACAAGTGAGAATTCGTCCTCGTTCTCCTGATCGACTTGTCTTTCTAAACAAGTCGAGAGAGATCGACTATCCGCAAGCAACCACTTTGCTGCTTGTATACATGCGAGAATTCTCCGAGCAGCTTGTTGTTCGCACTGCCTGCTTGCTTGCCTGCCTGCCTGCCCTGAAGCGTGCGATTCTACTTACCGAGAGAAGACGTTGTCGTACTGCACACGGAAGGAGCCACCGCCTCCTTGCTGAGCACCACCGTTCTCCGCTCCGCCAGCCTTACTCTTCACCTTCTTTTGCACCGGCTTGCTACCCTTCTTCTGCTGCGTCGACGCGTCCGGCTTCTTCTTCGCCGCCTTCTCGCCCTTCCTGCCCCCTTTGTCCAGCGGTGGCGGCAGCGACCGCTTCCCCTTCGCCGCGTCCTTGCGCACCGCCTTTTTCACGACGCCTCTGCCGTGCTCCGCTGCTCGCTTCTCGCGCGCGTCCTCGTCGTCCGTCAGCGTCTCGTCGCCGCTGTCGAGCGACTCGCGCGACGCATCCGCTGCGGCTTCCACCACCACTATCGGCGGCGCAGACCTCGCCGCTTCCACACGCTTCCGCTTGCGCGATACCTCGTCATTCGCGATGGCGCTCGTCACAAAGGCGCTCGCGAGCGGCGTGATTGGAAGGCGCGCAAACGCGTCGGCCGCGTTTGGATCGAATGCGTCGACGTCAAACGAGGCGCAGCAAGGGCACTGGGCGTTCCAGCACGCACCGCCCGCCTCCTAAGCAGAGGAGCGTTTGTCAGTCGCCCACAGGTAGATAAGTACAATGACGGTGCTTTCCTAGTATTAAACGCACCTCTTTCTCCACGCCACAGATCTCGCACACCGGGACAACGACAAGGTCCACAATGCTCGGGTCGTGCGCATCCTTGAACCCCGTGTCCAGCAGCCGCAGGTTAATCTGCGCCTGCCACTCCTGCAGGTTCGGACGCTTCTTGACCTTCTCGCGCTTGCGCGCCACGAACTTCTTGACGTGGTCTTGGAACGCAGCGTACCGCGAGGGTGTCGTGCCCATGAGCGTGACGCCGTCCGGGAGTCCGAGCCGGTCCTTGGCCTTGGCGTTGTTCGCGCGGTTCCGGCTGTGTTGGCGGCTGCCCTTACTCGCATGGTCGTCGTCATCGATGAGCTCGAGGTCCTTCTTCTTGAAGACTCTGAGCACCTTCGAGGCCCCGACCTCGACCGTGCACGTCTCGCGGTCGGCTTTCTTCACGACGCCCGCGCCCTTGCGCCCAGGGAGCAGCACCTTCCGTTCGATCCACGAGATCGCGTAGCTCCCGCGCGTCGAGAGCCGGCGTGAGCGTTTGCCGCCACTCTCCTCGCCCTGCGAGTCCTCCGTGTGGTCCGCCGCGGCCACCGTGTTGTCCTCGACACCGCTCCGACTCTCATCCTCGCTCTTGTCATCCTCCCGTTCGTCGCCTTCTTCCTCTTCACCTCCTTCTTCCTCCTCCTCCTCATCGCCTTCGGCGTCGTCACCGCCCGCGTACTCGCTCTTTAAGCTCTTCTTCTGGCTCTCGAGCGTCTTCGCATACAGGGCGTTGATCGTGTCCATGTCCTCTAGCAGCGTCAGCTCGTACGCGCGCTTGGCGGTGTTCTCGTTCGAGTTGTGCAGCCGAAGCTGCACCCAGCCATTACCCGAGCGCAGCACGCGACCGTGCATTCCCTTAAACTTGCCGACGTTGATGCGGCACTTGCGATCGACCCACATGTCCGGGTCCAGCACGGACAGCAGCTTCCCTTTCTTGCCACTCGCGTCGGCGCCCTGCATGCATCATTTTAAGTATCAAAACTATACTGCGATGCGCAATACCAAACCACCAATCTCTCGGGTACCTGTTCTACGTGCTCGTCGTCACCGTCTTCGCTTTCATCGTCGTCTGCGACGTCGGATGATACTGCAAGGTGGCGCTGCTTGATCGAGATCACGAGCTCTTCTTCGCCGTCCAGCTGGACCTTGAAGCCGCCCGACTCGCGCTATAATGCACAGCAGCTGTGAGCCGATACAGTCGACCCTGTGCAATCTACCGAGCACGCAGAGTGTTGGTTACCTCAATGATTACGCCCTCCCTCCCCTGGTGCTTCTTCAGATCGCGCTCGCGGCGCGAGAGTGCGCCGAGAGTCACGCGCACGCGCATGCCGACCTCGAACTCGACAGCCTCGGCGCTCTCAGCGTCCGCCTCACCGCCGTCTTCTTCTTCGTCGTCGTCTTCTTCTTCTTCTGCTTCTTCGCCTTCTTCTTCCTCCTCTTCGGCGTCGCCTTCATCATTCGCCTGTTGTGGCTTCTGCGAGCTACTCGCGCTGCTGTCATCCGCCACCGCCGCCGCCGCCTGGGACTCGTCGCCCGCCATCGCGCTGTCATCACCGAGCAACTGCAGCGCCGACGGACGGTATTTGTACACGACGTCACCGTCGCGGATGCGCACTTTGAACCACGTGTTCGGGTGCTGCGGCACGTCCTCTATCACGCCGACCTTGAGCGCCGTGTGGGGCACGCGCTGCTCGACGTCGGGCGTCCGTGCGATGCGCACGAGCGCGCCGCGCTCCAGCGTCGTCTGCGCGGCGGCAGCTCGGAGTGCGTCGGCCTGCGCGTCGTCGTCGTCGTCTTCTTCTTCTACTACTTCCTCCTCTTCCTCTTCCTCTTCTTCCTCCTCCTCCTCCTCCTCTTCCTCCTCCTCCTCATCTTCGCCGTCGGAGCCGCCCCCACCGCTGCCGCTCAGCTTCTTCATCTGCTCCGCTTTCTTCCGCGTTGCAGCGGCTGCTGCTGAGGGTGCTGAAGATGAAGCGGACGAGCGCGTGCGCCGCGCAGCTGCCGCTTGGCGCCGCGAGGACTCGTCCATCACTCGACCAAGGAGCTTGTCGGAGCTCCTGTTGGAAGTCTGAAAATGAAGGAGGAGGTCTGAAAACTCATGAAAACATCGGCACTATTCCGAGACATACAAAGCCATTGTATGCGCGCGTCACATGGAATCCCCCTGATTCATCACTATCAGGTTACAAAATCAAGCACAGTATCGAACGCGGATTGATCAAACTAAAGTGTCCCCCTCTCACCTCAAAATTCCCTCCCCCTCGTTTTTGTCGCCATTATTAACAGAACCGGAGAGATGGCGTCGGAGGAGAAAGCGGCAGCGGCGGTCGCTAATGGCGACACGGCAGCAGCAGCAGCAGCAACCGCGACGGACCCCAACAGCAGCAGCAGCAGCGACGCCAACGGCGCGGGTGTGAGTGTGCCGCAGATCGCGCCGCTCGCCAAGTACAAGCTGGTGTTCCTCGGCGATCAGGGCGTGGGCAAGACGTCGATCATCACGAGCTTCATGTACGGCACGTTCGACAACGCGTACCAGGCGACCATCGGCATCGACTTCCTTTCCAAGACCATGTACATGGAGGACCGCACGGTGCGGCTGCAGCTCTGGGACACGGCAGGCCAGGAGTAGGTCTGCGTGTGTGTGTATGCAGCTGCAGGCATGAGCGTTCGGTAGCAGCACCAGACTGACGAACTGGATGCGGCGCAGGCGCTTCCGCAGCCTCATCCCAAGCTACATCCGCGACTCGTCAGTGGCGGTCGTGGCCTACGACATCACAAGTGCGTCGGGTTGTTTGGTATTAGGTATCGGGCATTAGGTATCAGCTGCTGATACTTGTCTACCATGGACAGATCGCGCGTCGTTCCTCAACACGTCCAAGTGGATCGAGGACGTGCGGACAGAGCGCGGGCAGGACGTCGTCATCATGCTCGTGGGCAACAAGACCGACGTCTCGGACCGGCGGCAGGTGTCGATCGAGGAAGGCGCCGACAAGGCCAAGGAGGAGAACGTGATGTTCATTGAGACGAGCGCCAAGGCCGGTTATAACATCAAGGCGCTCTTCCGGAAGCTCGCGACCGTGCTTCCCGGCATGGAGAACACGGCGATCAGCGGTGACTCGAACCGTGCGTCCAATGCATGCATACCTTTGATACTAGTGCTGCTGCTATTGCACTTTCTCTCGGGTGTTTACATGGATACTGAGTGTGTGTGTGATTCTGCGCCAACACCAGTGATCGATATCAAGCTGACGGCCGCACCGGCGCCGAAGGAGGCTGCGGCCGACTCCTGTAACTGCTGAGAACGCGTAGTTGCGAGAGCAAGCGAGATGCGAGATACGCGCAGAGGAGCAGTAGAGTTTGGCCACGATTGGAGGCAGCGAATGAGAGCGACAATGAGATAACTAGGAGGAAGAAGATGCCGAGGTGGTTGGTATGTGTGTGGTATGCATGTCTGGTGGGCGTGTACGCTTTTGCTATAATCACTTGCGCCGGCTGCCGCCACTCTGCTGCTCCTTCTCGCGCTCGAGCTCCTTCTTCCTGGAGATCGTCTCCCAGTCGATCGCGACCTGCTTGCCGTACTGGATGAACTTCTTGTTGGTCTCCTGGAGTTTGTTCGCGGCCAGGAAGCGCTCGCGATACGCCAGCACCGAGTCCACGTGCGTGCCGGCGTCCGTCGTGTGCTTGATAGCGAGGTCGAGCGCGCGGTCCCAGCGGAAGAGTCGGATGTTCATCTTGATCGCGCGGTAGATGAGCGGCTTTGGGTGCGCCTGCAGGAGGATTGCCTCGGCTTCTTCGATGTTCCCCGAGTACAGCGCGAGTTCGGCGTTGCGGCGCTCATCTGAGATGATGTTCTTCACGTAGAGCACGAAGTAGAGCTTGTCGACGCAGTCGATCGCCGCGAGCGCGATCTCAGCAGTCTCGAGGTGGCGACGATGCAGCGCCATGCCCGCGAGGCACGTCCAGAGGCTCTTGCTCTTCACGAACCGGCACAACCGTACTGCCTTGTCCCAGTCCGCTGACGCGGTGAACTCGTACAGCAGAGACGGGTACGGCGAGATGCTCGCCGCCAGTACTGTCCCGTCCGCTCGCCGCACAGTCACATTTGAGCCGACGAAAGTCGAAATCGATGACATCTTGAGGAAGTCGGCGCCATCGCGAGACTCGACCACGTCGTCGAGCAGCGTGCGATCGACATAGACCATATTCGGATACATCCACGTGACGAGCTTCGAGTCTGCGACCGCGACCAAGATCTCCGACGAGCTGTTCCATGCCGCGGAGTCCACCTGCGCTTGAAGCTTGTATGATCCTTTCGTCGCCACTCGCGACAAGTACAAGTCGCGGTTCCGGTCGATGAAGAAGATCTTGCGGTCCTCGGTCGGTCCGTAATGGCTGAGCGCGAGCTCGTAGATCTCCAGAGAGTGCACGTGCGCCACAGGGAGCTGCTTGCCGGTGTTGATATCGAACGATCGGATGGTTTTGCGGTCCGAGTGGTCAAGGATCGACAGCGTGTCGGTGCTGAGCGAGATTGTCATGCTGTTGAGGAACTGAACGTGCATTCCAGGGAACTTGGGACTGCTGATAGACTTGCCCTCGTACGAGTAGACTTGAATGCCGTTAAAGTTGTCGACGGTGATGAAGTGGCACTCGCTCTGAACGATTAAGTTCACGGTCGCGCGGAGGTCGAAAATGTGTGGCGTGTTCCAGTTCTGTGAGTTGTAGATGAAGCACTGCGTCGCGGTACAGACGATGAGGAACCCGTGGCCGAACGACATCTCAATCACGCGATCGCGCACAAAGTCGATCTCCTCAAGCGTCTCGTTCATCACGTCATGGACGTGGATCTTGCGCGGGTCAACGAGCTTGATCTCAATCTTGTTCCACGTCAAGACGCGCTCGATCACCTGCGCGAAGACAGTCGCACCGTTTCCACCCGCAGCGACGAGCTGCGTGGAGTCCGACGCCCACGCGATGTCCATGAGCGAGCCACACCTCGGGCGCTCTCTGCAGTACGACCACCCGGTCTTGTCGCACAGCCGAAGCATATTATACGAGCCGACAGCGAAAGTGCCGCCATTCGGACACCACGCGATCGACGTGATCACGTGCTCGCACACGGGGCTCTGGTACAATTGGCGACCGAAGGCATCCCAGACGCGGAAGATCCGGTCTTCTCCGCCCGAGATGATCCGATTATTGATCGGGTTCCAGTCGATGCACAAGATGGCGCCGTCGTGCGCTCTCCACAAGATATCCTTGCGCCCGATCTGCACGGTCTTGATGACGAGGCTGACGCCGTTTGTGAACAAGAGCTGGTCGTTGTCGGGTCCCCAGCAAACCGCGTACACCGACCTGCCGGTAGACGCCAGCGTTGAGCGCAGGTTCCCGCTGCGAGACCAGATCTTGACTGTACCGTCCTCGCCTGCGGTGACCAGCGCCGTACCATCATAGTTCCATTTGAGCACGATCACCGCGCCGTCGCACGCTTGTACTTTTTTCTCCTCGCGCCCGGTCTTGGACATCAAGCGGAAGGTGCCTGCGACCACGAAGGTGATATGTTTGCCAACTCAGGTCGAGTTCGACAAGTGCGGAAGCGCAGATGATATAGGCTGTGGGGATCGATTTCCGATTGTCACTTACCGTCCGTGCATGAGATCGCGAAGGTGTCGGCCGCCTGCTTGCCGACCGACGGCACCCAGTCGACAGAAGTCACGAACGCCTCCACAGTCGCCACCTTGCCGCTTACCTCGCCGTCCATGCGCCAGCGCACGATCGAGTTGTCATCGCTGCACGTGATCGCGTCGTTCTCGGGGGTCCAGCAGCACGCGCTCACGAGCTCCGTGTGGTGGTTCGTCGCGAGCTGCGAGTGCTGAAAGCGCATTGCTGCTGCTGCTGCTGTTGCTGTTGCTGCGGTGGCAACCGTGCGAGAGCTGAATGGCGAACGACTAGGATCGGGCTAGCGTCACGCGTTCACGTTCACGTTCACATGCGACTTTTCGCGACTGCCTTGAAACGACGACGACACACACAATGCGGATACGACTTGTGGCAATGATGATGACGCGAGTGCGAATTCGCGTTCATGTTCCCATACTTCCTTCTGGCAAGGGCAGATGGACCGCGAGCCGAGATGTAGAGTTCGATGGCATTCGATCCAAGGGCGAAGCAACGCAGAGCTCAAGGCCGAGTTCGCGTTCATACATACTCCCATGCAGCTTTCTTCACACTGAACAGCACATGCACGTCGAGGAGAGGAGAGAAATGGCACTCGATCGCACCGTACCTCCAGTATCTCCAGTTTGATCTCCTCCCAAGAGATTACTAACTACCCTGCTTCCTGTCAGCATATTTCGTTCGCGACGGCAACGGTTGCAGTGTGTGAAAGTTCGTCGAACGTACCGCCTGAGATCGCGAGATCGAGTCAGCGTAGTGCATTGCACATTGCAGTGATGCATATCGCGTGCCACATCCGAATCCTCCACGCACGAGCTGCGTACATTTGTCTCCAGCGCTTCCGTCCGTCGTCGGAGCAACCATGCACGAGCCTTCAGCCTACCTATCAATCAACGACAGCGCGGCGGCAACCACCAGCTTCCCAACCCGCGCGATCATCTCGAAAGCGCGCCTGAAGCAGCTCGTATTCTCGGTAGTGGTGATCATGTTCGTGAGTATCGGCGCCATCTCCATCTCGTCGACCTACAGCACGTCGACTTCGGTCACTGGAGAACCAGGCAACAGCACCGTGCGAACGGTGTTACATCTCCCTCCTTTCACGCAGCTCCCGACTCCTATTCCCACCGCACCAGCGCCAACTCCACCGTCGACTTCGAGAACTGCGAACAGGACGCCTCAAACGACTCCCACTCGCTCCACCCCGCGACCATCTTCGACGACCCCGTTTACTAGTTCTCCCGCAGGCAACTCGTCGCAGTCAAACCCATCGGGTGTAGTGGACTTCTCTGGGATAGGCGACAACGACAAGTCATCATCCGGTTCCAAGGCGTCCTCACCACCGTCGTCGAGCTTGGCGCCAGGAGGTGGAACTACAGCAAGCACACCTACAAGTGGACACTCTTCTGCTTCTCCGACGGCAAAGCCTCAAGACGATTCAGCAGCGGCACTAACTCCACCGGGAAGTTCAAACTCCACTTCACCACAGTCGCCATCCACTCTGACACCAGGATCTTCCACTCGTGATCCTATTGAGCCATTGCCAACGTCATCGGCGAGTCTCACGCAGCAGCCCAACACCTTTCCTCCATCTGAGGGTGTTCCCACCGCTCTAACACCACCGAGTAGCACTGTTGGTGCTCCATCGGTATTGAGCCCGCCACAGAGCATGACAACTCCCACAATCTCGAGCACAACACAACCAAGAACGACTCCATCAACAGCGTCAACCCCACGACCAACTCCGAAGCGAACGACAACATCGGCACCTCCGATGCCAATTGTGGCACTCACAGATGCTCCTGAACCATCCTCCCCACCTCGTTCGTTACTCTTGCCTAAGGCAGCAATCCAAGATGCAGCGAACGTGGCTGGTGACATCGTTGGAGTCGACAACCCGAACGAGTACCCGGACATGGGTGCGTTCTACTATAGTTACGATGCTATATGCCTCTCTTACTGTCATTCACTCCAGCAACTGACTGTGGGTGCTTACTCACATGTTCACCTCGACAGGATGTTCGCTCCTCAATTACATCAGTAAGAACGGCAAGATGTTTGCGGTCGGACCGACAGGCGAGTCCCAGCAGCTCGTCGTCAAAGGCGTCAACTGGTGCGCGCGAGACTGCGGAGGCTGCTTGTTTGCCTTGGAGATCTCGAAAGCTGATGTGACTGTATGATGAACAGGTTCGGCATGGAAAGTGATGCAAGAGTGCCGTTCGGACTGTGGTCGAACGACCATGAAGGAAGCACGCTTGTACGTCCTACGGATTACTGTCAACTGAGGCTAGCTTTCTGTGTGTTAAGCAGTTGGGAGTTCCTGACTCGTGCTTCGTGTCACAATGACTCTGTGTGTTTCACAGTTCGAGATCGGAGCGTTCCTCGCGCGCAACAACTTCAACAGTGTTCGTCTCCCAATCTCAGTTGCCAGCGTGCTCAGCAACGCGGCACCTGACAACACCCGCGTGAACCAAGCCGAGAACCGTGCACTCAACCTCGACACGTACATGGCCACTCTCCAGAGCATCATTAAGGGACTGGCGTTCCACCAAATCTCCGTCGTGATCAGTCTCGACGCGCGTGTCGATTCCTCATCCGCTGTTGCGCACCAAGAGGTGATTGACGGCGAGATCTCGGAGGAGGCGCACCTCGATGCGATCGATACACTCACAAGGAACCTTTGCAGCAAAGCGTTCTGGAATGTGCTCGGACTCGACCTCAAGAGCAACCCTGTCGCGAGCACGTGGGGTGACGACTCGAAAGCAGACTTTCGTGCCACTGCCACTCGGATGGGGAACCGCATGCTCGAAGGCTGCTCCAAGTGGCTTGCGTTTGTCGAAGGCAACAGCGAGAGCCACCAGTGGACGTCGCTGACGACGAAGAAGCAGTACAGCTTCGAAGACTGGTGGGGAGGCGGGCTCTCGAAAGCTAAGACTTTTCCTGTCACACTCTCGATCCCGGACAAGGTGGTGTACGCGCCGCACTACCATTCCCCATCGGCATATCCGTCGAGCTACTTCTATCAGGACGACGGTGTGTCGGAGCTCGCCGACAAGGAGCTGGAGGAGAACGTGCGCGACACTTTCGACTTCATGTTCGGCTATTTGGCAAAGGAGTCAGACAGCCCCGCGCTCGTGCTCGGCGAGTTTGGAGGGTTATACACCATTGACCGTCATCCACAGCAGACCACGCGCCGTGCATTCGAGTACACTGTTAAGCTTCTGTCCGAAACGAGCGGCTTCGCGGGTGGGTACGTATGGTCGCTGAACCCCGAGAGGGGCTTCGACTTTAACTACGGCAAGGTGGTGGAAGGGAGCAATGGATTCCGAGAAGGACTCGTCCAATCCGACTGGCGCACGGGCAACTTGCCTCTCCTCGACGCGTTGAAGCCGCTGGATATGATGCCAGGCCTCAGCCAGCTACAGTGTGCCAAGACATTCTCCCGCCTTCGACGGAGGTAGCAGCGTCTTCAGCTCGTGTGCTTTTGGCGTCCTAGAGACATCAGCGCCGTCGGAAGCGCTCGTGTCTGTCATCCCACCTGTGTGTAGATTATACAACAACCTCAGATCCATGACTTGCTCCCGCAGATCGACTTTGCGATCAGTGTGTTCTTCTAGACTACGGGCTAAAGCGTGTATCTTCGTCTCGTTTCACAGTCCGACCTTGCTCAGTCGTTTTCAGTGCCGCCTCTCCAGGTCGTTCACCCCTCGCTCGCTCGTCCTCCGCGCACCCCGCACCCCGTGCGCGCGACCGACGCACCACAACGTATGCTCTCCGTGTCTCGTTGCCTCGCTGTTCTAGCAGGGATAGCCGCTGTGTCGGCGGTGCTAGCGGGCTCGCCAAGCAATGTGTTCAACCCACAGTTTGTCGTGCTGGACCGAGATGGTCAGGTCCTCGACCACGTCGATCCGAGTCTGTACCTGTACAAAAAGCAAAGCTCAGTTCAGCATGCTCAGTCGCGACTAGCGCACAGCGATGCCAAAGTCGAGATCGACACCGAGTCCTTGATCGTCCCGATCCACGAGACCACATCTGTCGGCTCGAAACTCTCGATCGTCCAGATCAGTGCTGACCCGGAGGAGCGCGAGTCGATCGAGCTCGAGCATCTCGACGCTGAAATTGTGCAGAGCAAGACCCCACCAATTGAAGTGAATACCGAGAGCGAAACAAGTGCTTCATACCTTGATGGTGAGCTCGACAGGCACCAAGAGATGCATCGTGAGCTCGAGCAGGTGAGTGCTTGAACGCTTAAGAGCCGACCCACACCTGTCTTACCCTCATGATGCCGTGCTGCTCACAGGGCGTCGAATACGACGAGTTCCAGCCATCACTACTTGCACCAAGTGACGATCAACAGAAGGTATAAGAGCTCCTCAAGTATGAACTATCCGAGCGCTCTTTCCCAGCTCCCATTCATTGTGTACATTGGGTGTTGATAGCAGGGCGTTGAGGTGCCAAAAGTTTCGATGGAGCCTAACGACTCGCTCGAGAGCTCCCTCTCAGGTGTTCCTGGATCAATCCTCTTCTCTGAGATGGTGAGAGGCGTGCAAACTTTTAGTGGCAGAAGTGCTCCTGGACTAACTTCTGAGATTGTATCTTTCACCCCGATTAGAGTTGCTTGTTCGTGGCGTTCATCGGCTACCTCGTGCACTCGATTCCTCTCTGGTCGCGCTTCTCTCGCGGCCAACGATGGTGCTTGCTCGTGGCGTTCGGTGCTTCGTTACTCTACCAAGTCGCAGCCGTGAGCTGGTTCTTCGATCTCGTGTCGCCAGAGGTCATGGTCGGACTCTCGAGTCTCATCACCAGAATGATCTCGCTTGGCATGGTCCCGATCACCACGACATCCTTTGTCGGTCGAGCCCGTGAAGCCTGCAGCGAGCATCAGAAGCACCTTCTGTTTTTGCAACACCAGCAAGATCAGAACCTCCAGCATGTGGCATTTTCGTCCTCTGGCAGGAACGCTCGCCACCATCGCCACCCTCGAGCCCGTGCCAGCTAAACATGCATATTAGCGTACCAGATAAGATCTCGAAGCAATCGGCGAGAACAAGAACGCTCGATGTCGAGATAGATGTAGCATTTGTGCGTTTGGATCATTGCGATTGAACAAGACCGTGTCCGTCAAGAAGCATCCGATGCGTCAGGAAGACATACGCTTCCTCCTTGCTGTTGCCACCTTGCTCGCTCTCGCATGTGGCGGTGGAAAGACATACGGTGAGCACCTCCGTGACATCCTGGAATGGTGCAGCCTCAAGACCACGGAGCCGCGATGTCCCGATCCGAGGGCAGTACCGATCGCCATCGGATTCCTCAGCCAAACGTCGGACTCATCATCCAGCGGCAAATGGAAATGCGCGGACCAGGAACACACACAAACGCATCCGAATGAGAGCTTGCCCGTACAGCTCGTCAGCGTGATCGTGATCTTCGGTGAATGCGTACGTAGGGTATCACAGTCATCCGTGCTATTGACATTTGGATCCTCACGCCTTGATTGCTTTCGCTCAGGTCGCGCTCGCAGCAAGTCTCGTCGATTGGGTTGCCGTTCAGATCCCGGGCTTTGCTCTTCGAGCCTCGCACAATCTTCTTGGACTGGTTGTCGGAGGGTTCGCTGCTGCCGCGCATCATCTGCTCTTCGCAGGCTGGTATTTGCAGTGGTTCCCCGAGTCGAGCGTGTACGTGTTCGCACCGCTGCTCCAGATCTTGCTCTCATGCTCCTCGGGTGTGATCTACGCGTCAGCGATGCATCAACACGCTGAGCTTCAGTTCGAGCGACACAGGCAGATGCGAGTAAGCCGGATGCCGCCACGCGCACGCTTCTGCTGATCGAGGTGATACGATGCACCATTTGCCCGCGCTTGTCGCTTTCGCTGCAGTGCTTAGATTGATTGCGTGTTGCTGTTAGTCTTCGAATCGAATGTCGCGCTTCCCTGTGCTTTCGTTCACAAAGAAGAGCAGTGTCGTGGCGATCGCCTCCAGGTGCATCTGCTGCTCCATGAACGTTTCGACTGCAAATTCTTTCACGAGCTCTGCGCTATCCGGGTATGCGAGCGAGAACTCGTTTTGTGTGTTTGGGTCCACCACTGCGAACGTGATCTTGTGGCGCCATTGGAGCACGCGCACATCGCAGTAGATCATGTCCAAGTTGCCATCGCCTTCTGGACCAGCGTCTTCGTCTTCGACATCACCGACCAGCGATACAATTGGGAGTGTGGCGCGAAAGATGCACTGATCCACAGCAACTATGTCGACAGTCGGGAAACTGATGCGATCGCCCATCGCTGAAATCATCCGGTGCCACGGAGCGGCGTTGTCGAGCTTTCTGCGCTCGAAATAGAGGTTCTTCATCTCGGAGCGCAGCTGAGCACGCAACTTGGCAACCTTGTTGCTTGTTGCTGCAGTCTTCTTTTTCTTCTTTTTCGTGGTCGACTGTGCTGCATAGGTTTTCGCCAGTGCGTCACGATTTGCAGTGAGAGCAGTCCGAAGAGCTTTGAGATGGTCTGTGACTAGTGAAGAGGGAATCTCGAACTGTGGTACGAGAAGCTGAGCGTCGTGGTGCTGTTTCGTGTACGAGATCCAGTCGAGTTGTGCGAGCTCCAAGGTCCAGGTAGAGCTTGACTCTGGATCGTAGAGCAGGATAAGCAGCATGTCAGGAATTGGAGAGACTTGGCTGTTCTCGACAGTGGTGCCACAATGAGGAAGCTCGTTATCAGTGACCGAAGCGACAGAAGGCTGAGACTGTGTGGTGCCAGCAAGTGAAGCCAGAGGAGGTTCAGTAGCTCGAAAGACCGAGCAGCGATAGCGTCTTCCGGCGATCACACAGGCTTCGCTTGCGACTAACGTCGCGTTAGCTGCGATATGTGGTCGAGCCAACCATGTCCGCTGACCATGTACTCTGTGTTTGCTTTTGCGTGGCTTGTTCTCTGCTGTTGGCATCCAGGCTGCTTCATAGAACCCTCTAGTATTGATCAGTGCGTCGTTTTCGAGGTCTCGCGCCGCTTTCTCGAAGGTCTTTTCCATTCGCTGGCGCTCTTGCGCCTGTTTCTCTCTCATGACTGCAAGTTCGCGATTCCAAGCTGCAACTTGTTCATTTAACGCCCTGAGATCGTCCTTGATACGCTGTCGCTCAGCTTTGTAGGCACGTCGAAGTTCATGCGGGCTTTTACTCTCGCTAGTGCTTGTAGTATCGCTCGAACCTGCGATGTTCTTCCCACTATTGATCTCTTCGATCAGATCTCGAAGCTCCATGTCTCGTGCCTGAAGTGCCGCCTTTTGATCCTCAGCAGCTCCTATCTGAACGTCAACCTCTGTAGCTTTCGTGCAGCACTCGGCATCAAGCACTTGCATCTTCGCATCGAATGTGAGCTTGAGTGAGCGCTGGCCATCCATCTGGTACTTTCGAACGATTTCTTCGCGAAGCTCATCAGATGTTCGAAGGCGTGGAAGCCCAAGCCACTCGGACGGAGCACCGACGCGGCCATCTCGGATTGCGAGACTCATTCGATAGGAAGCGTAGTCGCTGGATGAGACCACAGGCTCTTCGTTGAGGTTCCCTGATCGTTTTGCTTGTACTCCGTTGAAGCGCAGCATAGGAATGAGTGACTGCGCGATGAGAAGCTTCTGCTCGGAGCTCCACTTGTGCGGCAGCGTGAAGATATGCGAGAGCGACGCTGCTTCCATGACTCCCACTGAGAGTGAGAATGTGCGGCTTGACAGTGGGTGATAGGCGAAGATCGTGAAGCTGCGAATCTGCGCAGGGAAATGATACAAAGACACAATCATCTTGTGGCCACTGACACGAACGATCTGACACAACAGTCGATGCCGCGCGCGCCGCGGGAGTTTGAGAAGCAGCGCCTGTGCTCGCAGCCGTTCTTCCTCTGCAAGTCGCAGGTGCTCTTCGCGCTCGAGGCGACGTCTCGCTGCTTCGCTGAACTTCTCTTCAGGAGAGATGCATAAAACCGGTAGCTGATGTAGCGTCTTGGGAGGATCTCGGAGATCCTCTCTGCTAGAATTTGTGAGAATCGATTGTTGTCGATGCTGGTGCTGCTCATTTGAATATTGTAACTCGTTCGAGTGCGAAGTGGCATCTCTACTTACGTTGTCGTCGTCCTCTCCGTTTTCTTCTTCGTTGTCGAGGTGTTTAAAGAACAAGAGCGCGATAAGCTCTTTGACGATCACGTGTTTCTTGCCGGCGACAAGTAGTTGCTGCCGCGATTGGAAGAGCCACTCGAGGTCGCTCATTGTTACCACGAGATCATACTTTCGGCTCGTCCTTGGATCATACGCCTCGAATCGCAAGAAACGAGAGGAGCCGTGTCGTTCAGATAGACCGGGGCTATAGAGTCGACCGAAGATACCGACACCAAATACCGACACGACGCAGTACGTGCTTGAGATCATTACCGCTTGGTTGCGTATGAGGATCTGCTGTGGCAGTCCTTGCTCACGGTGCGAACTGGCTGCTTCATGAGCTACAGCGCCATGAATGTGAAGCTTCATTGTTTCCCAGCGCCGCCACTTTCCCTTGCGCTGTCGGAGAGGGTTAGTCATGGAGTTCTTGGCTTGGTCCGTGGTGCGGTGTAGAGCAAGAATCACATTCAGCTCTTCTTTGCTCCAGTTCTTGTCACGGTCGCGGACCGGTTCTCGCCAGCACTCGGCAGAGAGGCTCGGCGCAAAGCGATACTGCAACGAGTGGCAAGGCATGAGCGCGATCTCGTCATCTGAAGTGCACTTCTTCGGTATTGCAGCAAGCTGCAGCGGGGAAGCGCGAGGCATCGGAGGACTGACGCGCTCATGCAGCTGCACAATCTCTTCGACTCCAATCGTTGCCGCTCCGGCTGCGTTCAGGAATACACGCTTGCGCTGCAGTACTTGGATGTCGAGTGGCGGAAGGCTCGTCACTGAGCTTTCGATAGATGGCGGCTTTCTAAACTTCGATGGTGAAGTTGCTCGGTGTCGCTGAGGCGATGACACTTTCTGTGACGGACGCGAAACGCTGTCGTTGTCGTCACTCGGAAGGTTTGGGGTGATGGAGTTATATGACGGTAAGTGGAGGTGGCCAGGCGTGTGATGCTGTGTGACCGGCGAAGGTACTGGGAGCGGGGGCAGCACTGTCGAGTACTGCACTGCCGGCTTGCACAGACGTCTCTTGCCGCTTGCCGTGGTAGCTCTTGCTCGAGCATACTGATCCAGTAGGCGTGCTGCACCTGCGTCGTCCAGGATGTCCCAGTCAAGAAAACTGAGGAGTGGGTACTGCACCTGCTGCTGGCATCGATGGTTTCGTGACACGAGGTCAGCATTTTCATCACAGTCGACGACATCAAGCAGCTGGCGGTACGCTTCAGGAGAAAGCTGCGAGTCCATCGACAGGTTCGGCCAAGTGTACAAGTCTCGGCGCGCTGCACTCTTGTCATCTCACGCTCGAAAAAGCGCCAGTTACTACTTACCGAGACATCGCATTTAGTTTAATGACCTTGCAATTGACAACTCAGTACTCGATGCACTCCACACTTTGCCGCCGAAATGATGTCTTAGAAGACGTAGTGACATCCGTTCATCCTTTGGTATGCTCAGAGAGCGGAGAATGAAGAAGCTCTATAGAGACAACAAGCTCGCCTTGCTCGTGATCGCGTTCTGCCACTCCGGAAGCTTCCACTCGTCGTATAAGGTGCCGCCGTCGGAGTTATCGTCGGCTCTGTCGGTCACGG
>JAASFZ010000403.1:0-18331 GCA_023334075.1 Globisporangium nunn | reverse complement strand
GACTACTGCCGATACACGGTCGAGGCGCGCAAGGTGTCGAAGGATTGGATGACCGAGATGTACGGCTACTCGCTCGCGGCGGCGAACCACGGCATCAAGCATACGATCCTCTCGCATCTTGGCGTCACGCACCCGTACCTGTGGCACTCTAACGAGTATTGGTCCTTCCTGAACGCCGATGAGACGACGGCCGAGGTCACGGAGAACCCGTGCGAACACCCGACGAACATCGTCGTGCCGAAGGACCCGCCAGTGGGCTTCCACTTCTTCCACTTGCTCTACGCGGGCGACGCGTACTTCTACAAGCGTCGCATGCCGGAGGAGCTCGCGAACTGCGATCACCCGCTGCTCAAGGTCCCGGACGCGGCGCAGTGGGACCTGGCGTCGCGCCATGACCCGAACGACAAGCACGACGCCGGCGCACGGCCGTACCGGCGCCACGAAGTCTGGGCGTCCTGCACGCTGCACAAGGCGGTGAACCGCGGCGCGCTGCTGCTCAAGAAAGCGCTGTGTGCCAAGTCGGGCTACAACGCGTACCAAGGCTTCGCAATCCTCAAGGACAAGCAATAGGCGTCTGACTGGTAGTATTTATCATTGAGCCTCATAGTTGAAATGCATGGCACTTGCCTTGAGCGCAGTTCGTACCACTATGCACTCGAGATGAGGTGATGGAGTGTGTTTGTGGCCTCGCGACACACAGGGACGACCAGGACTCTTCCTTCACTGCGAAATCAGCACCGAGGACCACACACAATGGCAAGCGTCGCGGCGAACGCGACGGTGAGTAGCGGCACGTGCGCGAGCTACTGGGGCCGCGGACGTCTTGCCACCCAGCAGCGCTCATGTTACGACTGCGTCAACTTCGAGATCCGAAACTTCGGCGGCAACCCAGAGGTTTGCATGTGTGTATGTGAGTGTTCATGAGCGCCAAAGTCGCGAGAACGCATGTTCATCGTAGGCACTTGCCATGTCAGGACTGCATGATCGACACAAACGGCCGGTGCATCGACCGCAACGGCAACACGTCCGCCTTCGCGCTTGCCCAGCGCAACCGGACGTACTGCGAGCTGGACGACGCCGCGTGCTCCGCGTGCCTGAAGAGCAAACCGGCGAACTTTGTGGGGTTGTGCGACGGCGCGAACAACTGCTTCTGCACGCAGCAGTGTCTCTCGCCAGTCAGTGCGTTCGAGGACGATTCGGACTTCAAGTCAATCGGCTTCATGGTCGCTGGTGGTGTCATTGGCCTGGCGGTGATCGGCATGATCCTGTGCCAACTTCGAAGAAAATCGTGCTGCAAGACCAAAGCGACGTACCGAGACGGTGAGCATGAACGAACATCGTTGGGAAATGCATGAGCGTCTCGCGATGTGCGCTTGTGTGAGAAGCTAATACTCGCAAATGTTGCTCAGTTGGTAGCGGCTACGCCATCGACGGATCCGACCAGCAGCACCAGTCATTCGGTGGTGCTCCACCATTCCCAAACAGTGACGCTGTCGACCAGCGTGGATACCAGCAACCGTACGTACCCAACGCTATCCCATACGCTACCGCGGTACCCTTGGCTCCGTCCGCACCTCCGCTCGAGCCCAATGGTGGCAGCACAGTCACGCAGGCCTCGCGCTACGCTGTCGTGTGACGGTATACTCCTGTGAGTCGAGTACTATTCGAAGCGAACAGAAGCAATATGAGCACGCGCGAACGCTATGTGCATCGAGACCCGAGCACACACCCGGAAGTTCTCATTAGTGTCACTCCCTCTTTGTGTAAGGGGAAGAGTACCGCACCTACAAAGGAGCTGACAGGACAAGCTGGACCAGTGCATGAATCATGACAGGACCTATAATGATAAAACGGAGGTATATACCTACAATCGATGTCCCTGCAGTCTCCGCTATGTAGCGCTTGCCTCTCCTCCTCATTCCTCCATTGACACCGAGACAGCGATGTCGCGCTCCACGACGAACGCCACGATCACCGGCGACACCTGCGCCTCGTACGCATCGGGCGGTAAGCGCTCGTGCTACGACTGCCTCAACTCTATCATCACGTCTGCATTGGAGGTTCGTTCGTCTACTGGGTACAAGTACTATACGTCATGAGAGCACTCGACACTGACGAGAGCTTTGTCGGTTTGTGCTCCAGGGATGCACGATCAACAAGTATGGGGAGTGCATCTCCAAGGCGTCGATGTCGATAGACTCGACCGCCTTCGCGGTGTTGACGTCCTCGTACTGCGAGGCGAGCGACGCGATATGCCGAAGCTGCCTCTCGGCGTCGAGTCTCGATGTGTCACGGCATGACCGGCTGCGTCTGCGTGCGCCAATGCGAGAAGATCTCGAGCTCGCCCATCAGCGGCAGTATCTTCAACAGCAGTAGCAAGTTCGACGAGACGGCGTCGGCGATGGAGAGCGACTTCAACCGCACGCGCAACATCATGTTCGGAGTGTTCGGAGGCCTCCTGGCGCTCGTGATCCTTATTGCCTGCTGTATCAGCTACCGACGCTCTCGAGCGCGCAAGAACAGTAAGCGGCTTGATCTTCGGGTTGCCAGTCACACGCAGAAACTGACGCTTTGTTGCTGAACAACTCCAGTGATGTACGCACAAGCGTACGAGCAGCCTCGAAGCCACAGCAATATCGCAAGATCTCCAGGAGTTCAGCACTTCGGATACAGTGCAGCCATCCCGGGCGCCTACGACCGATTCGACGGCGGCGAAATCCCGTACGCACAGGCAGTCGACACGCCTTCGTACTCGCACTCGCACTCGGTGGACGTGACTCCGTCTGCGACTTTGTTCACGTGCTCTTCGGATATGGCTCCATCTGCGCCAGCCTTCGAGAGCAGTAGTTCGACGTCTGCGCCGACCTCCTATTAGCAGTTTGGAAACAGGGAGAGACTGTCAAACGTTTCAAGAGCAGCACTTCACGTCATAGAATCGATGATACGAAGACAACTTCCCATTCGCTGAAATTGCTCCTTGCTTGTATGCTGGGATTCCAGGAGATAGAGTCCAAGCGACATCGACTCAGCTGTGATGCGTTAAACGACAGAACTGGTTGTTGGTCGAGTCGGAGGATCTCTGTCAGCATCCAGGAATTGTTCATGGAAGCCGCGCCATCCGCCGAGTGTCAGCGACGATGGCTGTGACGCCGGCGGCTGCTGTGGTGGTGCTCGTCGCGAGAAGAACGTGAGCGCTGCAAAGAACACCAGTAGTCAAGAGACCGAGCACGTGAGCAAGTGCGTCGCCCTCACACAGCCACATATCACATTTCAAAGAGGTTGGGCACGTACGGGTCATGTGAACTCGGAGATAATGTCGGCCCGCCATCACAAGCGGGATGAGAACCACGACGATCGCAACAACCCCGAGCAGGAACTCGACCCACATTACTCTCGACGAGTTGCCGCTGTCAATGTTGGCACTCGTGTCTTGGAGGAGTGGCAGTGTGGGTTTCTGAGCGGTCGAGAGGTTCCCAGTCGCTGATGGGGTACACACATTTGGAAGCTTAGCAAGGTATCTCGGCAGCTCGCAGTATGCGAGACAGATGCAGCCATCAGCGCCGACACAAGCGAGCGATGCCGTGCTCGGCTCGCGGCCTGCGCGATCTGTCCGAGATCCAAAGTGCCCATCGGGATACGTGCGCTCCCATGAGGCTCTGCATTGTGCGCAAGCCGTCTCGGAGCGCTCGCAGTATGTGAAGTTGGATGCTAGGTAGAAGTAGTTGCCTCCTGGAGCCTCGGTGACAGTAGGTGTCGGGCTCACTGAATTGGATCGAGTGGCGGAGCGGCTCGAGGCACTCACGCACTGCCCAAACGGATTGATCGCGCACTGGATTGCCCGTGGCACGAGAAATGCTCGTCAGTTCGAAATGTGCACGATAGCTTTTGCAACTTACTGTTTCACGCACGTCGTCGCTGGACTGGAGAGCCTCGTTGAGGCACTCGTAGCAACTCCGAGGCGATGGGGAAATTGTCCCAAAGCTCTGGCGCTTGCATTCACACGAGTCTCCCGCTGCCGCTGTCGCCTTTTCTGGAGTATCGGCGCTGATATCAATATCGGTTGGGTCTCCGACGACGACGTCATCGTCGGCACCGCTGTGATCGATGCTCCAGGAACTCGAGCTTGAGTGACTCCCCGTGCTGCTGCTTGCCATTGACAACGCCATTTCGGATGTGAGACGCTTGCTTGCTTGCTCGCTCCCCCAGTCCCTGAACTTGCTGATGATCATCGAGGCCTCCAGAGTGGGATGCACACACATATGAAGTTCAAGCCGTCTCGCCACCTCGCATGAGAGACCCACTACACCAAATATTCGTTGGGTGCACATGTATGCTGCATTGACGACACCTTCCACGCTCGCCATAAACAACTGCGACGAACTTCCTTCCTACCGCGCTCGACCACCCACCGTCGACAACGCATGATTTCTCTCCGCCACATCCACCTCGTCCTCTTCGTTGACTTCGCCAGAAGGTTCCTCCTCCTCGTTGGCTTCGTCGGAAGATTCTTCATGGTCTTCGCGTTCGGCGTCCACTGGCCGCGCGATGACATGCGAGAGCGGCGGGAGTCTCCCGGTGACCACGGCGGGCGTTGACACGACCAGTTCCTGTCCTTCAAACACCTCATGCTCGTTCTCGATCAGATCTTCGCGCAGCGCCTTCCAGCCCGGGAGCTCGAGCGGCGGCGCTCGCGCAGCCAGCCGAGCCTCGCGAGCGCGTCGTCGGGCTCGTGCGTGCAGGATCCTCGCTGGATTAGTCATGGGGGGAAGCAGCACATCCACAGATCAGGTAGTGAAGTCAGGTGCTGCTACAAAGCTGACGATGAACTCGATCCATGCGCACCTCGCATCGAGGCGGCGACGATCACCACGACCGGCACCGTGATGACAAAGACCATGACGATTGCGACTGAGCGCAGCGGCCCGGTGAGCACCATCCGATCGTCGCTGAGCGTCGTAGGCGTTGTCTCCGGCATCCGCCCACAGGTCATGTCCACCATCAGCGTCTTCCAGACCGTCGACTCGCAGAAGCCGACGCACACGCAGCCGCCCTCACCGACGCAGAACTGCGACGGATTTTTGATACCGTCGGTGGACTCCTTGAAGACGGTCTGGCGACACTGCGTGCACGCCGCGTCGCTCGCCTCGCAGTACGTCGTGTTGGTGGACGGGAAGTAGTTGGGGGCGCCGGCTGACGTGTTGCGCCGGTAGTCGAGCGTGTAGTCGTACTTGGAGATGCTGGCGCAGTAGCCCAACGCCGTGATCGTGCACTGCGGTCATGACAGGAGGTCTTAGCGTTTTGCCTGGGAGTTCTGCTATATGAGCACCTACCCACCTCGCCTTCCGCGAGGTGCACGTTGAGGCATTCGTAGCATGTGCGCGGCTGGCCACAGAGCAATCGGCTCTGATGCCACGTGCATCTGTCATCGCGCGAGTAGAGCATCTTGTTCACACTGGGCGTCGGCGACGACGGGAACGCTACAGTCGTGGCGCTCGCGCTGTTCGAATCGCTGCTGTTGCCACTTGCACTGCTGGAGCTGCTGTTGCCGCTGCTGCTGCTGCTGGTCGCATTGGCGGCCGCGGGTGGTGCCGTCGTCGGCCTCATGTGGTTGGTCGCTCGGCGCCACCGCGCGCTTCAGGAAGTGCCAGTTCACCGCTTGCCTTTCGAAGGCGGCGATCGATCAGAGAAAGAAGAAGGAGGAGGAGGAGGAGCAACAGCTCATTCGTTCTTGGGTGATCTGCTCGTGGTCGCACCACATGGTCGTAATCAGAGCTTGCGAGCTCCGTTTGTGCAGCTGGGGTACATGTAGGACTCAGGCCACCTATCGTGGAGTTTGGCACCACCACCATCGCAACCATCGACGACAGCTTCTAGCAAGCAAGAGTAGAGAGAGCGCGATGCATTACATGGACGTGTTTGGACGTGTATTGAGGCGGCCCTCGCTGTTCAACTCACATGGTACCGCAGCGGCAGTAGGTGGCCTGCTGGAGCTTGATGCGCTTGTACCACGGCTTCTTCTTCTCCTCGCCGACTTTCTTGGCGAGTTGTTGTTGTTGCTGCTGCTGGTACTTCCCTGCCGCCTTGTCCGCGACGTGAGCATTGTCGCTGCTTGGCTGGATGGTGGCTGCTGCCGGCAGCGTGGCGGTGGGCGCTGCCACCACGTTTGTCTTGATCGCGTTCATCGAGTTAGTTTCGAGCTGCTTGGAAGCAAGTGGGTGGTCGCTTTCGTGTCGCGCTGTCAGATCGGGAACTGAGGCCGCGAACAACGACTAAGCAGAGCAAGAGACATGGATCGCCACATGCGTGCGATGGCTTCGATGTCTCTGCAAGGGAAACGAGGGAGGAAGCGGGCAACTTCAACCAGAGTTGACGTAACATTTCGCCTCATGTGGGGCTACAATCGAGATGAATAGCTGTTTTATGGTGCATGAAGAGCATTCTGTACACCCTGCATTGTTGCCTTGTCATCCCTGTTCGAAGCGCTTCGCGTGCGTGCACGTAGCCTCTCGTTATCGCCGCTGCAGCGCGCTGTCCGCGTCAAGTGAAGAACATCTCGGGGCTGCATCCAGCGCCGAGTCTGTTGCGGTAATCCGCGTGGTGCCGTGTTGGTCTGTCCGGTGCTGTAGCCCTCTCCAGCTGTTCTCTTCGATCCAAGCAGTCTGAGGAAAACAATCAGCGACTGCAAGTACTCCCACCAGCAACGAGTTTTCGCGCTGTGTGTGTGATCAGCACGGACTACCCTGCGCCCCTTAGCAGAAAATGACCATCAGATGGAGACTCGGAACTCTGCCAGATCAGCGCATTACTCGATGTGCTTCTCAATAGTGATCGGCAACTCGTCATGAGACTCCGTGTACGTACACATGGCATTCTGTTCAAGAACTCGCATTTGGACGCGCACTCTCTCGATTCACAAGCAAGAGCCTCCTCACCGAGCGATGCTACACTCAGAGATTATCGTAGGAGACGACGTGACCGCCTGCCTACATGCAGCACTTGCCGCGGTAGATCACTGGTTGGAGCTTGATGCGCTTGTACCAGGGCTTCTTCTTGCCGCACTCCTTCTGCTGCTGGTGTTGTTGTTGGTCCTTCGCGACCGCCTTGTCCACGCTCGTGGCGTGCTGCTGCTCTGCAGTAGCAGTAGCAGCGGCGACGGCGGCGGGAGCCACGACTTCCACGACAGAGTTCGAATCGGCTGCGTTCATTGTCAGTGCGTGTCGGTGGACTTTCTTGGCCTTGCGCGACTTTCGCTTCTGCTTTGGAGCGCCGATCCGGAACTGACTCCTGCTGCTCGGGTGTGAAAGTGAGCATGCCTACTCTAAGCCGAGAACCGCGAAGTCACCTAAAATTTTGCAAACGAGGTTTGCACCTCCCGCGTGTGATTGCCAGCTGAGCGAGCGAACGCAAGAGAAGCAAGACTGGGACCCAAGCGAAATGCTCGCAGAGCTCGGCGTCATTGTATTGCCCAGTAGTAGCACGGGTCGCGATAGAGCGCAGTCGAGGCTGCGTCTTCGGCTTGGACTACGTACTGTGCTTGAGCAGCTCTTACTCCTTCAAGGCTCCATCTGCGATCGCGAACTTGCTCAGCACGACTGACTCGTTGCTGTCGGTGAGCTGGATGATGCTAGTCGTCTCTGCGCTTGCTGGGCTTGGTGCAAATGAGGCGCGCTTTTCCGCTGCTGGCGCAGAACATGGTTGAGCTGCTCGCTAGAGACTGTGTACGTTGTGAGCGAGGACTAGGGCAGCAATGCAAGTTCCCTTCATGAGCCTTGCACACGATGGTGTTCGCTCATTGCGATGATTGCGATCTCTTCTTCTTCACCTGCTGAATGAGAGGCTGATTCCGTCTGCATCAGGTGATTCGGACCGCCACTTCTGAGACGCTTTCTGCTGCTGCTGCTGCTGCTGCTGCTGGGGTTCCTACTGGCGATGGCGGTGCTACTTCTAATGCTGGTGATTCTCTTGGTATCCAGTCGGCTGGTGATTCATCGCCTTCACTATCTCGTTCTCTTGCTGCTCTCGCATCCCCTTTGCCTCGAACCTCTCGTTCTGTCTCCAGCAGCCTCTCCTGCATTGCCTTCCACCCAGCCAAACTCAGTCGCCCAGTTCCTTTGATACCGCGCTGGGCAGCGCGCTGCAATCGCCGCTCCTCTTGCCGCTCTCTCTGCTCCCTTGCTAGCTCTATACCACGGCAGGGGCCATGTTAGAAGCAGAAGCCAGCCAAGCCTTCGCAATCAAACCCCTTGCTCAAAGTCAACGCCAGCACCCCTTCGAACGCACCTTCGTCAACCTTATCGCGTTGCCACGCTCGATAAATCGAGTATGCGATCAAAACTAGTCCGAGCACGCACATCGCCGCATAGATCTGCTTGGTGGTCCCCGTGGTCTTCGCGAAGAGCGAGCACTCGCTCGTGATCACTTTGGCCGAGAAGTTCGGCGACTCGCACTGCGAGAGGCAGACGCAGCCACGCTCACCCTGACAAAGCTTGCCGAGCGGATACGCGCCTGTGTTCTTGTACTCCTCCATCCAGGCGGCTTTGCAGTTCCTGCAGACTTCGTCCGCCACCTCGCAGTACGTGAAGTTGGCGGACGGGAACGACGTCACAGTCGAGTCGAGCGTAGTCGAGGCAGCCAACGGAGTCATGGCCGTGCACATGCCGCTCGGGGTGACGCCGCACTTTGAGAATAGCACTCTGCGAGTAAGATTAACGGCATACTGTGCCTCACAGACACAAGCGGACGTCTGGGAAAGCACCGCCGCCGCACCTGCTGGTCTTGAAGCGCTGTGTTGAGACAGACCTCGCAGCCGCGCGGCGCGCTGCACTTGTGGCCGTCGAACCACGTGCACGAGTCCTTTTTGCTCTGCGGCGCGCGCTTCGGCGCCACCTCCACTGGCTGCAGGAGCAGCAGCTCTACGGCGGCGTTCGTGGCATTCATGCCTGTCATGTGGCACGAGGTTTTCGATTTGCGGTAAGTGTGTTTGAAGATGTAGTTTTTGATGCGAATAAAAACGAAAGTGGTGGTAAAATCGCGAGCACCACACGAGGTCTTCGAGGTCTCCGGTGGTCTTCGAGGTCTTATATTAAGCAGCACGAAGCGCCAGCTCGCTCTCGCTCTCGCTATCACCTCGTTCGCTACATCCACCACCGTTCCCCTCAACACCGTCGTCGAGTGGCTTGGCGCCGGGCGCGGACAGCTTCCCGCCGCCTTCAATGAACTCCCGCTCGGACTCTAGCAGCTTCTCGCGCAGCTCCGACCAGCCCTTGAGCGCAAGCGGCGGACCGGTTCGTAGCGGACGGTTGCGGAGACGCTCTCGATGCTCACGTCTCGCTCTCTCTCGTGCTGTAACAACAAGCACATTAGCGTCCTACACGCGAAAGAGAAACGCACCTCCCTTCTACGAGCTCCGATGTGGACTCACCGTTTTCGGCACTGGCGCGGAGCCACGCCTTGAAGATGACGATCACGATCAGCAGCATCGCGAGCAGGCCCAAGCTTAAATATACGGTAACAAGTAGCTTGTTGCGCGGACCAGGGAACCCAAACGGCGACTCGCATGTCCTGTCAAGGATCTTCTGTACGCGATCCGGCATCTCGCACACCGCGACGCAGAGGCAGCCGTTCGCGCCTCTGCAAGTCTCGCCGCCCGGCACCCGGCCAGTCCCTGCGTACGTCTGCCGCCAGCGCTCCTTGCAACTTCGACACGTTTCGTCCGAGCTCGCGCAGTACGTGAAGTTCGCAGCGGGGAAATAACCGAGGAAGTTTGGGTCGTCGAGCGTCCCGTTCGCCTTCGCGTACTGGTCGTACGCCGCGGTGCTCACACACATGCCGTTCACATCGATCGCGCACTGCAACAACACCATACAGCTCCAAAACGGTTAGGTTGCACTGTACAACGTCGCCGCAAACATACCATGCAGCGCGCACTTGCACGCACACCTTCTCGTTCTCCAGCGCGATATTGAGACATTCGTAGCAGTCGCGCAGCGTGGAGCAGCGCTGACCAGCGTACCAGGCACATGTGTCGCGGCTGTTGCTCGCCTTCTTCTTCGGCGCGACCGTAGTGTGCACCACGGCGCTGCTGTCTGTGTCATTAGCAGCGTTTGGCGCGGGGGTGGTGGCGATCGACACACTCGCGCTTGTTAGACTCGCGTTCGCATCACCTGCCGCCGCCGATCCTGCAGGTGTTGCTGCAAAGGAGGAGGCAGAAGTGCTCGACATGGCGGATCCGGGTATGTTATACCGTCGAGATGGCTCCAGCGTCATCCTTCGTTTAGATGGGTTACGCCCAGCATGTTCGATGGTGGACTCCGCACTCCTACACTCCTACCTTCCCACACACGCATACTCGAGCATCCGCGCGCGTTCATGGCGCTCATGATGAACACTTTGGAAGTCGATCACATTCGCATTCGACAATGTTCGTGTGGATACTGTACAGAAAATCCAATTGACTTCTTCAAGTTGCGTTCACTTCACCTTCTCTTTTAGCTGTCGAGGCATCCGACATACTCAAGCCAAGTGGTTGCGGGACGACAGCCTTTACTTTAGATTAACAGTGATTGGAGCAGCATGTCGCACACATCGAGTAAACGGGTGTCATGTGGACCAGCAGAAGCTGCTTGGTGCATCATGCGTGCTGCTCGCCGTCGCGGCGGCGCTCGCTTGCGGCAGCCGGCGGCGAAGTCGACGCGTCGCGAGCCTGCGCTCCTTCCTCCTCCTCGCTCTCTGCTCTGCATTCGTTCGCAGCGTCGCGGCTCGCGACGTGCGCCGCGCTCTCCGCCGCGACGCCGATGCCTGCGAGCGAGCGCCGGACGTGCTCGCGCTCGGTCTCCAGCAGCTTGTCGCGCAGCGAGTTCCAGCCGCCGAGGTCCAGCAGCGGGCCCGTGCGCAGTTGCCGCTCGCGCACTTGCTGCCGGCGGCGCTCGCGGCGCTCTTCGCGCTCTTGCTCCTCGCGCTCGAACGCTGCCGCACATGTGAGCGACTAGCGCGATGACAAGCGACCACATAAAATGACACTACGCACGCACGCACGCACCTCGGAGCGCGCGCTTCTTGTTCCACGACCGAAACATGACGGAGAACACGACCATGATGGCGAACATGGCGGAACCGATGTACGCGCTCGTCACGAGCTTGGAGCGGTCGAAGCCGAACATCGTGCACGAGGCGAGCACGATCGACTCGGCGCGGCTCGGCATCTCACACGCCGAAATGCACACGCAGTTGTTGTCACCACGGCAGACGGTGGGAGGCGCCAGCCGGTTCTTGCTCCAGTACTCGTTGTGCCACTCGATCTTGCACGCGTTGCACGTTGCGTCGTCGACCTCGCAGTACGTGAAGTTCGCGGCGGGGAAATAGCCATTGAAGCCCACTTGTCCACGGTCACCGCGCGGTCGCCACGCGTATCTCGTGTACGCGTCCATCGAGACGCAGATGCCGTTCGGATCCACGGCGCACTGGTGGTGGGTGGGTGCATGGGTCACAAGTGAGCTACTAGCATAGCATGCGACCGAGAGAGAGAGGACTGCACACACCGTGTCCTTCTGGAGCATAACGTTGATGCAGTCGGCGCAGGTGCGCGGTTCGCTGCACATGCCGTTGGCGTACCATGTGCACGAGTCGCCGGCGTTCTCCCACCTCCGCTTGGGCTCGCGCGAGACCTCCGCGGTCGAGACAGGCGTCGGTGTGAGAACACTGATCCCGACGTCGATCGCACGGCTGCTGGCCGAGCCCGAGGCGGAGGAGCCGCCCACGCTGCTGTTGCTGGTCGTCGCCATCGGCAAAGGCAGAATGAGCTTGCGCAGCGAGAGCGGTGGAGGATTACGCCACCAGCTGGTGGGAGCAAAGCGTGTGCTTGGCGAAGTGATCGAAAGTGAGCGAAGCGGTCACCGCCTGGTGAGCGTCGCTTGACTCCGGACTGTTGACGTCCAGAGACACTCGCTGCGGCTGGTGTCACCACCACCACCACCATCCTCCGCAGCACTCCAGCTAAGAGCCGTGTCCAACGCTCTCGCATCGCGTTGAAAGGCGTCCAAGCACAAACACAAGCACGCAAATCGTTTATGATGATGATGATGGCGAGAGGGAGCAAAGCGATTCAGTTCTACAGGTCGGACTTGGTGTGGCGGCCAATCAGCCCGTAGCTGGCCGTGATCTCTCCGCGACTCGGAAGAACCTCTTGGGGTTACCAACGAATCCACACCCGCCGCTCTTCCGAGGCGCTCGTATCCGTGGCCGCTGATGATGTGGCGAGCGACGGCGGCGCCAGCGATGGCGCGCCGCCTGCTGTGTCGCTCCCATCCAGCACGAGCTTCTCGCGCATGGCTGTCCAGCCCTCGAGCTGGAGCTGGGGACCCGACGGCACGCGCACAGGCAGTCGGAAGCGGTTGAGGCGAAGCTGCTGCGCGTTGCCGTCCATCTTGCGCACGAACTTGGCGAGCCAGAGCGAGATGAGCGAGAACAGCACGACGAGCGCGAGACACGCAGCGCCCGCGATCAGGAACCCCGCCACGCCGGAGTGGCTCGTGGTGGTCATGTCACTGTTACTGTTGGAGATTTGTGGTCTTCGAGTCGAGACTGCTCCAGACGCGCCGCACTGCGCCAGCGCCAGCACGCGCGCCTCCCACGCCGGCAGCTCGCACGCAGCGAGACACAAGCAGCCTCCATCGCCGATGCAGGTCGCGTTCTCCGCCGCGGCCGGGAGCTCCACGCCGCCGCCAAAGTCGGTGCGCCACTGCGCGGCGCAGCGCGTGCACTCGGCGTCACCGGCAGCGCAGTAGCTCCTGCCGGAGAAATAGGATACTGACGAGGAGGACGGAGACGAGGAGCTCAGCAGCTGCTGACTCACACACTCGCCGCGCGAGCCGAGTGCGCACTTGGGATGGCGACGTCGAGCAGCGAGAGCGGGAGCGAGAGCGCGCGAGAGAGAGCCATAGAGAGACGCAGTGAGTGTGTCGGTGCTCGAAAATCAATCAAGTTGCCTGGTTAGGGCAACTTGGTCAACTTGTTGACAGATAAATCAAGTCCACTTCAACTTACGGCGTCGGAGCCGAGGCAGGCGCTGCACGAGCGCGGCACCGCACACCGCTCGCCGATTGCCCAGGTGCACGTGTTGCCGCCGCCGACGGAGGCAGCGACCGCGCTTGTTGCGGCTGCTGGCGCCATGGTCAGGATGGCGCTGCTGCTGCTGTTCTCGAATGAGAATATTTGAGCAGCAGCGTGCGGCTCTCGAGAAGCGAGGGGAGCATACTCTGCGCAAGATGTTTTCGCGCCGCCGTGCTTGGGTCCAGCGCTGCTTCACCCGAGCCGCTGCTTGCCAAGCTTCCACACTCCGCGCACACGAGAATTCGAACGCGAAGCGGATGCGCTCGCGGCGCTTTTTTCGCGCGGCATCTTTGCATGGACTCGTCGTGGGACTGCAGAATATTCACACCTACTTCCTTCTTCATACTCGCTCTAATGTGTGCATGCGGCCGAAGGAGAGCGGGACGGAAGCCGTCACTGGTCGCGACCTTCGCTACGAGCGCCGTGCTGCCGCCCGCAACGTGCACGCATTCCTGCGCCACGGACTTCTCGCTCATGGTCGTCCATGTTTGTTCATCGAGACGAACGCCGGCAGCGGACACATAGAACTTATAGGAGGGTGGGTAGACACCGCGCACGGACTCGTAGACGCCGGTTGCAATGCACGCGCCGCCGGGATCCACCATGCACTACAGGCGAGTCGAGTGGTGGCAATCAGAGAGCAGTGACTGTCTGGTGTGTTGCTAGGCAGAGTGCTACCGGACGCACCTCGGAGCCTGGGAGCTGGGCGTTGAGGCAGTCGAAATAGGAGCGTGGGCGTCCGCAGAAAGCACCGGCGTACCATGTACATGAGTCGCGCGCGTCGACCGTCCAGGTCTTAGCGGCCAACGGCGCCATCCACGCTGTTATGACTGCTATGGCTGTGGCTGCTACTGGTTGGATCCGGTGGTCATCACGTGCTTGGACAACGAGAGTGCATCGCCATCCACTGAAGCGAAGTGGTCGTATTCATGAGTGGCGATCGACTTTGACGAGGAGGATGGGGAATCAATCACGCCGCTCCTGCCCACCTCTGCGCACGTCGGAACACTCGGCCACCAATTTCCTTCAACACCACAACTTATCATTACGCTCGTTCGAGACAAAAACCGACCGTCAGCGACCTGCTACCGGCGCGCTCCGAGCTGGCTCGGCGACTCGGGACGGTAGCCCCTGCCCTCCTCGACCATCACAGTTGGCGCCTCGTCCGGGACCGAGTGCGCCGGCGCTGACCGACCCTCGATATGGTGCCGCTCGGACGCGATGAGCTTCTCGCGCATTGACTTCCAGCCATTCAGGCTCAGCTGCGGGCCCGACGGCTCGCGGCGCGGCGGGTCCCGATTCCGGTTGCTCCCGTTCCACTGGAGGCGATGCATGACGAAGCGCGCGCCGACCACGACCGCGAGGAAGAGCACGATGAAGCCGACGCTGAGCCCCACGGAGCCGAAGAGCTTCGGGGAGTCGGTGGCCGCGTCGCCGCCCGCGCTCGTGCACGGATTGCCCAGCATGGTGTCTGTCCACCCGGGGAGCTCGCAATATGCGACGCACACGCAGCCTCCAGCGCCCGTGCAGAACGGAATCGCGGGTGTGTTGCCGAACGTGTAGTAGTCCTGGATCCACTTCTGCTTACAGACCTGGCACGTCGCATCCAGTGCGCTGCAGTACGTGAAGTTGTCCGACGGGTAGTACTTGTAGTTGGGGTAGTAATACCCGCGCGACTTCGCGAACGACTGGTACTCGGCCTGCGTCACGCACTTGCCGCGCGGGTCGATGGCGCACTGCGGGTCCCGGCGTCACCGAGAGAAACAGTAGCAGCAGTAGCAACAGCAGCAGCAGCAGCAGCAGCAGCAGGTCGTGAGCGCCTTGCCATCACCCACTCACTCGCTCTCTACCAAGAAGCGCACCTCGCCGGACGGGATCCTGACGTTGAGGCAGTCATAGCACGTGCGCGGCTTGCTGCACTCGGCGTTCGCGTACCATGTGCACGAGTCGGGGTTCGACGTCACGGACTTGATTCCGACGGTCGCCCCCGCGCTGGCGCTGGAGCTGCTGCTGCTGCTGCTGCTGCTGCTGCTGCTGCTGCTGCTGGAGGTCATCGCCAGTGGTTTGTACTCTGCGTGTCAATTAAATGACCGAGAACAAGAGGACGGAGAGAGTTTGAAAGCTGACTTGCGTTCGCTATACAAGCAATGATGCGTCAGAGCGCAGGGCTACTATTCGAGGCGTCCTTCTGATCTGACTAATCTTTAGCATTTACTAACTCACTTTGTTCACAGTTCTTAATTGCGTGCTGCTACTGCTGCAGACCTCCGCGTGCGTGAGACTCGGATGTCGGATGCGTCGTGTGCGGTGGCGGGTGATTGCTCGGAGACATCGGGCGGTAGCCGTCGCCTTCCTCGACGACCACGGTCGGGCCGTCTCCGTGCGTCAGGATCGCCATCTCTTGCCGCCCCTCGCCTTGCAGCTCCCGCTCCTTGCTGATGAGGTCCTGGCACATGCTCTTCCAGCCTTCGAGCTGCAGCTCCTGGCCTCCCATCACGCTGCGTGCGCGCAAGACCTGCAATCTGTGCTCGCGACGCTCCAGCTCTCTTCGGATGCGTCCTACGAACAGCAGCGGGAAACACCGTTAGTCATAAGCCACCGCTTCTGCCACCAGCCACCTCTCTCTCGCTCTCTCTCTCTCTCATAGCAGCAGCTTCAGACGGCAGACGCACTTCGGTTCCGCAGCACCTTCAGGAACTGCACGTAGGCTGTGAAGAACAATGTGAACCCTATCAGCAGGAGCGCGAGTGACGTGATCGAGAATGGCGTCTTCGCCGTGACCGTGATTGTGACCGTCGGGACCGAGCACGTCGCGTTCTTCACGAGCGACTTCCAGTTCGGAGACTCGCAGAACGCGACGCACACACAGTTGTTTGCACCAACGCAGAACTGAGTCGGGTTCACCGCTCCGCTCGCAGACTCCTGGAACACCGTCGCCTTGCATCTGGTGCACTCTGCGTCGTTTGGCTCGCAGTACGTGGTGTTCGTCGATGGGAAGTAATGGGGCGCATTCGGCAACGGACGCGAGCGGTAGTCGTACTTGAAGTCGTACTCGGACATCGACGCGCAGAATCCGAGCGGGTTGATCGTGCACCGCTGCATGGAGCCACATGAGAGAATCAGTACTTGTAGCAAATAGGACAAGCAGAGAAAGTGCAGCTTCCCATGACACGCCTCCTTCGTGCCAGCACGCACCTTTCCGGTGTAGAGCTCGCTGTTGAGGCAGTCGTAGCAGGAGCGCGGTTGGTCACAGTACGTCTGGGTCTGGTACCACCGACACTCGTCCTCCATCGCGAGCGTGTTCTTCTTGATCACGGCGCTCGAGAGCACAGGCGAGACGTCCGCGCTGTCACTGTCGGAGCCGTTGAAGGTAGTCGACACATTCGCGGCGATCGGACACGAGGTGTTCGCGGCCGCAGCCGTCGAGTTGCGCAGGCGCTCGAGCGTCTCATTGCGCCAGGACGGCGACTCGCACACCTTCACGCACACGCAGCCTTCGGTGCCCGTGCAGTACGTGGACGGGTTCTGATCATCGTGCGCGAATGTGGTCTCGGGGCAGGCGCTGCAGGCCATATCGTTGGGTGCGCAGTACGTTGAGTTGCTGCTCGGGAAGTAGTTGAGGTGCACGGGGAAGCCCGTCGCGGGGCCGCCGGCGGGGCCGATGCGCCGGAAGTCCTGCCTATAGTCGTACTGCGCGATGCCAGCGCAGAGTCCGACGGGCGTCAGCACACACTCCTCGCCGCTCTCTAGCTTCTGGTTGAGGCAGTCGCTGCACGAACGCGGCTCAATGGTGCAGGCACCGTCGGCGCTCCGCGTCTGGCGCCACGCGCAGTTGGTGGCGTTCATGACCGCGTGCTTGCTGGAGCGGAGTGGCGAGCGCTGGTGGCGTGGTGTAGTGTGGCGGTAGCGTGCTGGTGATGCTGAAGGCGGCGGCGGCGGAGGTTCTACGTCACAATAAGTCCTGTGTGGGGTGTCCTGCGTGTGCCTCGGACCAGTGTGAGTTCAGCTGCTTTCTCACGGGCATAAAGGAGACCGGTACATTGTGCCGCGATCATGTTTGAAAACGGTACGTTGTGCCAACGCAAATCTACTTGTCCTCGATTGTCTTTTTGACTTTTGCAGCAAAGCATGAAGGCGCGGAAGACGCATGGAGGCGGGTGGCATGAAAAGCGCATCAAAACGCGGCATGTTGCGGGGCAGACCGTTCCCGTCGTTTTCGAGTTCGCTTCGTAACTCAAGCCTGGGAGTCATACGGGCGTGCGCGCGCGCGCGCGAGAGAGAGAGAGAGAGAGAGAGAGAGAGAGAGAGCCGATGCGAGGAAGTGTCCGCTTTCGCCTCGCAGCGGTTGCGAGGCCCTCGCACATCCACTCAAACCGCTGCCAAGCTCGCCAGATGTCTGCCTCTGGGTGCATGCGCAAGGCAGGCAGCAGCAGGCGAGCGAACGGACTGACGCTCTACCAAGCAGACGCGTCCACAAAGAGCAGAGGGCGGCCACTGTGTTAGTCTGTCCCAGCTTTTCCTCTTACTTCGACAACCTCCAGTCGATCCTCGCGCTCGTGGTGGCAGCGAGAATCCTTCGGCAGCAGCACTGACAGCGTCCGCTAGAGTTTCCTGGTATCACCATGCCGTCGCCTTGCGTAGTGCCAAGCGCAGCCCACTAGTTCCAAGTTGGACGGAGGCATCGCTTTCGAGCCAAAAAACAGTTACGCCTTCATGCAAGATTATCGAAACTTTTCCATCTGGAAAGGCATTCGGGCTGCTCGAATGGCTCGAGGCGAATGGCTCGAGGACGACGACACTGGCCGACTGCGCACGCACAAGGCTCAGTCGTGAATTCTCTGCCTGCAAGCAACGCCAAATCGACTCCCGCCAACCAGAGCAACTCGCACTCTAAGTCGCACTTGCCGCAATGTCGCGCGCGATGCAAATGACCACCATTTTCGCAGCGGCGTTCGCAGTTGCAACCACCGGCACCGCTGCTGGGGGTGATGACGGGCTCTTCCGCGGCGAAGGTACGACGTACACGCTCGGCGAAGTCGGCGCCGGAAACTGCAACATGATGGCGGCCAACAGCGACGCCGCTACCAACTACGCTGCGCTCAACGACGTCCAGTGGAACGGACTCAAGAACTGCGGACGCTGCGCGCGTGTATGGTGCGACGACGACCGCTGCGCCGACCGTGCGACGCCGGTCGATGTGCAGATCCTCGACCGGTGTCCCGAG
>JAASFZ010000402.1:0-18338 GCA_023334075.1 Globisporangium nunn | reverse complement strand
TCCATCCATCCATCCATCCATCCATCCATCGATGCCCAGCAGCGCCTGCGAACTGAGCGTCGCCAGCTTCTGCTTATACCATGAACGCTGGTCATTATCTATGCCGTTTAATGCTCGTCAACTTGCAAAGCATTGGTCTGCCTGTTGGGGCGAACCAACGAAAAGCCCGTGCATGTCCGCAAGGCAAGAAAGAGTGCGTCGACTGGTAGTCCTTGACCACCAATGTGACTCGCTGACAGGTTGTGTATGCCGACAAAGAAAGCGAAACTGCCGTGGATCGACCAACACCGAAATACACAGTGACCAATGACGATGCGAGCACCGAAACGGAGTGCTGCGTAAGAAAAGAGTGTTTGACCTCGAAGCCGCAGGAGGTGCACGACATCAAAGTCGACAGAGACTGCTACCACAGCGCGCTCAGCCAGACTCGGCGAGCAACGGAGTCACATGAGGTGAGAGTCTAGCTGCAGAAATCGCTCGCGACACAATTGGAAAAGAACTGGAAGAAGCGAGGCGGCTGCATGGAACGGCCCTAGAGATGCCACTGGCAGTATCGCCACCACTTCGCCATTTGAGGCTGCTAATCGTCGATTTCATCAACGGATTGGCGAGTCCGCCACCACCGCCAAGCATGTCGGCGTCGAGCTCCGACCAGTAGGCACAGGGCGGCTTCTTCTCGCTCGCTCGAGGCCACTTCCCTGTACATGCGCGTGGTGCGCGCGGCTTTGCATGCATATGACGGAGCGTATCGAGTGTCCGCACGCGCTCGTAACTGTCGCGCGCTGCTTCGACCCCCAGCTTGCAGCTAGGCGTGGGCTCTGCCTCGTTTTTCCAGTCACCGGCCGCCGCACATGGCGTCGTCGCTAGCCTCGCCCGGAAGCGCCGGCGCCTGATTGGCGGAAAGTTCGTTGGTGGAGAGCTCATTGGCGGAAAACTCATCGGCGGAGTCTCGCTAGTCGCGCTTTTCCGCCTGTGAGCGGGACAGCAACTGCTGCTCGTCGGCAACAGGCACAATTCCGTTTGTAGGCAGCGAGCGCCCCGCGATTCGCGAAATGGACGCGAAGACCCGTCCAATTGCCTGCAAATAGCCGCAGCCGCCGCCGCGGCAATGCCAGCGAGCCACAGCCCCGAAAGCAACGCGCGAGGCAAGTGCCACCATCAAGAGAAACCGGGAGAGATAGAGAGATAGCGAGAGATAGCGAGATAAAGAGAGAGAGAGAGAGAGAGCAAGAGAGCGCAGCCGAACGAGCAGGATAGAGAGGGAGGAGGCTGGCGGCTATGGCGCGACTGAACCCCAAGTCCCCACGCGCGCCGCCGCCGTCGTCGGCCGCGTACATCGCGTCGACCGTCGACACGTACATGGCCAACATGGAGCCGGCGGCTGCCGCGCGCTCGAAGCAGAAGATCAAACTCAAGAAGTCGCCCGCGGCGCTGGCTGCGGGCGGCTCGGCGCCGTCCCGCAAAGGCAATTTCTGCCGCAACCCGTTCTGCGGCGCGACGCTCAGCAGTGCGTTCGCCAAGTTCTGCGACCAGAAGCCGCATTGCCAGCTCTACCGCGGACTGCTGCTGCACTGCGGGTCGTTCGCGTCCGAGAGGGAGCAGGCGGTCGATGACGCGCTCGAGAAGCTGCAGGAGACGAAGCGCAGGAAGCTGCGCAGAAGTGCGTCCGCGAGCGACAGCGCAGCTGCAGCGGCTGTGGCAGCTGCGGACTTCTCTATCCCAAAGCGGAAAGTGCCGTCTCCCGCGGCCAAGAGCGCGGCAGCAAGCCCAGTAGTGAGCGCGGAAGCGATGACCGAGGGGGACAAGCTGAGGCGGAGATATGAGAGGACGCAGCAGGTTACTACTGCTGTTTCTTCGGAATCGAGCGGCAAAAAAGCGAGCTCGACAACGCCGGCGGCAGCACCACCTGTGAACTTGTCGAATGCTCCTGAGGCCTCGAAGGGGAAAAAGCGGCGGTTGGGTGTTGCTGTGGGGAGTAGTGAGAGCTCTGCTGCGAGTGCATCGGTTGGCACTAGCTTGCAGGGAAAATCCGTGCAGCCAGCGTCCGTGGTTCCTTCTCGTCCGCCAACACCAGTAAATAAGGTTGGCGGAATCGAGGTGATTCCATTAGGGGCAGGCAGGCATTCGTCTAGTTTTGGAGGCGGCAGTCGGTACGTGCAAAGCGGGAATCGATCGGCTGTGGGCGAAGATCTACGTCCGAACAACCCTCTCATTCGACCGTCAAGTGTATCCAAACTGCCGACGCCCACGGAGCCCGTTGCTTCTGCTCTTCCACCGAGACTTGGATCAGTGGATCCGCGACCTCAACAAAAAGCACCTGCATGGACAGATCCGGGACGAAATCAACCGGCCACCCGAAATGAAGTCATTCCGTCGTCATCCTCACAAGACGCTCAAGCTCTGTCTGGCGCCCCGGCGCGTGATGCGACACAATATGCAAAACGAGCCATTTCTGCCACGGAATATCTGAACAGCCGGAAGCCCCAGGATCCCAGACTACGACCACCACTACCACAATCGAATGGGAATCTGCATGGTTCAGCTAAAGCGAGTTCAAGTGGGACATTACGGCGGTCGTCATCGGAGTTGTCGGACGATTTAGCCTCTTCCTTCCCGAACGGCGCATCTCGAGAGAAAACGTTGTCGAGAAGCATGAGTGATATGTCTGCGCAGAGGCACCGCGACAAAGTGTTTTCCCGAGACTCTGATCCCGGTTTCCCCAAAAGCGTCGGTGATCTTTCGTCTTCAAGCGGCTCGAGACCTTCGCCGTACAAGGATCTGGCGTATGCACGGCCCTCGTCGTATGACGCCCCGTCTTCGTATAGCCATCGGGAGTACGACTTCCGAGTTGACCCCTTTCCTCCAGATCGCCCACCTACATCCCGCCCATACACGTCAGAAAGACAACAGGAATATTCTTACGAACCTGACTATCACCGGCCGAGTTCGTCATACTCGCAGGACCGCCCTGAGTGGCCACGAAGAAGCGAAGAACCGCTGCGCCCGCAGTACCGCGACCCAGCACCGTTTCCTGCTGCTGCGTCACGAGCAAACAGTGATCATCCAACTTCTCAGCAACAACAACAACAACAGTCCCAAACACAAGCGGCGCACTCTCAACAACATGATGCAAACTTGCTGCCGGAGATCTCACCCGTGATGTTTTCGAGCCACGATCCATTCATGGTGAATCTTTTATCTCGGTTTGCGAGTTTCTACCCGAAAGCACTTGCACCAGTGCTGAACAAGACAAAGAAACCGCGGAAAATGCGGTTCTACCTGGACTACGTCGAGCGCGTGAAAGAGCTCTCTGGGTCTCGCTTTGACGTGCGAATCGCAGATAAGAAAGGAGTCGTGTCGCTAGCAGGTCGCGAGTGGCTCTCGCTAAAAGGCACCTCGACAGTTGATTTGCATGTTCAGATCCTGAAGACACTCCTGGAGCAGGGCATAGCGTGGAGAAAGCTAGTCGAAGACTCGCATCGTGTGTATGGGAACGGCGTGAAGCGGCTCGGCGACCGCGCAGATCGCAGCAAGGCGTTTATTCGCATGTGGCAGGGGATGAAGTACAACTCGTGGGACAAGTTCCCGACGGAGCGCCAGGTCACATATTTTCGCGGTGATACGCGCCACCACTGGACGTTCTGCGTCGGCAACGTGGAGCTCGGCAGTGGGAGTCACGAAGAGAAGCGAGAGGCGTTTCGGCTCGCGGCGGAGAACTCGATGCGGTTCTTGCTCAGCCTGGAGATTTTGAACGATAACCAGAAGTACGCGAACGAACGAGAACGAGACAGGGAACAAGCTGATTGGCGAGGATCACGAGAGTCCGATCAGCACCAAGCGGCTGGCAGCAATGATCGAGCTTCGCGAGATTCGAACGGTGCTCGGACCAGTAGCAGGACGGAAGCACCCAGACAACCGACATCAGCGGGGATCGAGGTCATTGATACACCCGAGACGACGCTGTCAAGGCTACGCGATGGCTCGTTCGGTAGCGACGCTGAAGGCGCATTCTCTCCGGGTGATCATGGCGCGAGTGACGACGACATGGACATCAGCGAGGAGGATGACGGTGGGTGGGAACGTGCTCAGATCTGCTTTGATATACGGTCAGTGCAGGCTGACGAACTGACTGCCTGGTGTGGTGCGTGTTACTGCAGCAGTCTCTCGCGGCTCTCGCGAGCTGACACCAAGATACTCGCATCGTGCGCCGTCGTCGTCATTTGATGCGCTGGACCTGCTGCAGAACGGCTTGCCCACACAACGGTGAACTATGCGGTAGGATAAAATATAGCATGCGTTCGCGATGACAAGCTGCGAGTATGTGTGCAATGGAATTTCGTTAGCAAAGCGGCAGCACACGCCATGGCAAGCGGAGCAGCTCGCAGGCAACACGAAGCGAAGAGCACGCCGGCTTCTTTTGTCGCCTGCTCATCCGGTGCCGAAAGCTAGTGCAGCAGATCTGCGACCTCCCAGACCATGATGGCGCCTTCAGAGCCGACGGTGACCACCTCATTCCGGTCGGGAGATATCTTGACGGCGTTGATCGCCTCGCTGTGGCCATTGCCGAGACCAATGGTCTCGCCGTTGTCGTAGTGCCACACCTTGAGGATCCCGTCGCGACTTCCCGTGACGAAGATGGAGCCAGTGTGCTCGATGTCCATCGCGAGCAACTCGGACTCGGACGCCTCCTCCAAAACGCGGATGGCTTCACCGTCGAACGAGTCAAAGTACGTGATGCGCCGGTCGGAGCCGCACGTGATCATCTGGCTCTCGTCCGGGTGGTACAGGATGCGCCGAAACACGGTGGACGCGAACATCGCTTGCGTGCGCACGAACGTCTCGAGGTTCCACACAATGCACGAGCCGTCGGAGGACGCGCTCACGCACGCGCTGCAGTCCTTGACGACCTGGATCGAGTTGACCGGTCCACGATGCTCCTTCAAGGACGCCTCCATTGTCTGGCGCGACGGTGTGATGCGCCACACGCGCACGCGGCCGTCCTTCCCGCCGGTGATCAAGCGCCATTCCTTGGCCGACGAGTACGCCGACGCGCACACCGCGATCGCTGTAACTGACTCGTTGTGCGCATCCTGGATGACGAACTTGAGCTTGCCGCTTTCCGGGTAGAACGCGCGCACCTTGCCGTCGTCCCAGCCGCTCACGATGACGCTGCCGTCGGATGTGAGGTCGACGCAGTTGCAGACAAGGTTGGGCACCTGAATGCGCAAGATCTCCTGGCCCTTGCGCGCGTTCCAGATGCGGATGTCGGTCTTCGAGCACGTGACGAACAGGTGCGAGTTCTCGTCTTCCCGGCGCTCAGGCGAGTGCGGGAACACGATGTCGTTGATGGGGCTGTAGTGGCACGTCGAACGCAGCTCCGTCTTGAGTCCGCTATCGGTGAGCTCGAAGTGATAAATGTTCGAGTTGTTCGTGCCGGCGTAGAAGTCCCCGTGCTTGCCCTCGGATACGGACGTGATACCACCAGCCAGCTTCTCTAAGTAGTCTGTCGGGATCGGCGTGGTCTTGGAGGTCGCCTCGCTGATGCTGCCGATGCGCAGGCACGCAAGCGTGCCGTCACCCGCTCCGAGCAACACGAAGCGCTTGTTCTCCTCGTTATCGTGGACCAGGATCGTGTTGATGCCCTGGCTAAAGCGCTCTTTCGTCGTGCGGCTGTAGCGCGGCTTCTGCGTCCCCACGGGCGGGAACATGCAGTTCGGCTTGGTGAGGTCGCACTCGAGGATGATCTCGAGCAGGTCGCCTGTCTTTGTGCCGCAGTACGCGACCTTGTCGTCTGGAGACACGCCGATGCACGTAACGATCCGCTTGAGGCTCCCGAGGTTGGCGCGCAGCGAGTGGAATTTGCGGTGCTTGATGTCGACGCGCCAGACCGAGATGGTGTAGTTGCCGCCCGTGACGAGCAGGTCGTCGCTCGCGCCTGTGTGGAACGCTGCCACCACGAGCGTCGAGTCGTCGCCCGACGGCGTCCCGCAGATCGGCTCGCCGGTCTTCATGTTCCAGCACACGAGCGCATTGTCGTCCTGGCCGCCGACGGTAAACAGGTAGCTGTCCTTCGCCGAGAACGCGAGGTCCTGTACGCGCCCCATGTGCAGCACGAGACGGAAGAGCGCGCACTCGCTCTGATCCGCCTTCGCGTGCATGTGCTCGGTCGCCTTCTCGAGGTCCCACACGATCACCGGCGCCTTGTTACCGCGACTCTTACTCTGCTGGCCCGACGCGAGACGCGTGCCGTCGTTCGAGACCGCAAGACACGTGATCACGTCCGTGTGGCCGCGGAGAAAAGCCTGCGTACTCGTGCGCAGATTGCGGACCACGACCGCGAGGCCGAGTGAGTAGACGAGGAATTTGCCGTCCGTCGTGTAGATGAGCGTGTTCAGGAACGTGCCTGCACCAGTAACAACAGCACAGTTGACAATCAGAATCGAAGCGGACGAGACGACAAGTTGAAGAAGAACATCCACTACGTCGTGCCGCACCATTGTATCCGATGACACGGCGCAGCCGCAGCTCCTTCATGTCCGCCATCGCGCGCGCTTGCGTCCCAGCACCAACTCTTGCGACCTCCCTCCCCTAGCTGCGTTTTCGCGACTGCTCACACGTCGACGTTTCGTTGACAGCTAAATTATCGGCATCTTCCTATGACCGTCAGATCTACGATACGCTCTCGGTAAAGCGCCTCTGGAGGACCAGCGGGTCGACAGCTCGGAGCGCAGCGCTCATCGCTGCCGCCACCTCGCTGCTCTGCAGCATCATCGTCGCGACTCGCATCGAGAACTCGCGCGCGCGCGGCTCCAGGAAGCCGTGCTGACACAGTTCACGGACATAGCACGTCCGGATCGCGTCGGATCGCGCGGCGAGCATCGCGCTCAGCCACGGATGCAGCTCCCAGAGCTGCTGCGGTGCGTCGCTGACCTGTTGCTCGAAGATCTGCGCGCAGATTTCGTCTCGGATGTCCTGCACCGCCTCCTCCCACTCGAGCACCGCAACCATCATGGCCACGACCTCTCGAACGTCGGCACCGCCGCTCACGCCCCAGCTCTCGCGGAACTGCTTCCCCAACTCGCGCAGGAAGTCGGTGTATGCGTCAGGCGTATCTGGCGATGCCGCCCTCGCCCTCGCAGTGATCGAGTTCTGCTGGAGTGCCTTCGCCACCGTCTTGAGCTCTAGCGTGCGTGGTCGCAGCGAGTAGCTCTGCACCGGCGGGATCGAGACCGAGTACGACAGCACTGCGCGTCCATCGCATCGTCAGATGCAGGCTAGTGCCTTCTGCGCAGCAGATGGTAAGCACGGCAGGCGCACCTTGAACCTGTGTGGACATGCAGCCCGAGCTCATGGTCTGCGCGATGTTCGCCAGCACTGCGGCTTTCTGGGCCTGCACCATCCGCTCTGCGAGCACAGCGCTGCAGGAGGCAGAGCGAGTCGGTCAGGCCGTGGTGAGAGCATATGCGATTAGACGCCGCGCACCTCGCGTCCACGGCGTCGCTGTCTGCGGGCCACGCGCTGCTCTCTCGCGCCTGCTGCAGCGCGAGCCGCAGCATCTCGGAGCGCAGTGGGTGGGTCGCCAGGAACGGACTCTGCAGCAGCGAGCACGCCAGGTGCTGCGACGCTATTCCCACCTTATCAGCTCGAATGTCAATATCGATACTTATATAACTGCGCACCATTCTGCAGCGCGAGCGCGCTCATGCTCGCTCCAGAGCGCGCGAAGCTCGGCAGTGATAACGCCGGCAGCGCGCGTGCCAGCAGCGCGTCGAGCGCCTGCGCAGCCTCGGGGTCGCACGCCCGCGTGCCGCGTTCCAGGAAGCGCGCCCACTGCAGTGCGCGCTGCAGCGACTCGGCGTCCCACTCGAGCAGCTGGCGCGTCTGCGAGGCGTTGACGATGCGCGCGAACGCCGCCACGTGCGCCAGCAGCGGCCGCAGCTCCTGCTCGTCCAGCATTTTGGGTATCGGGACTGCTGCTCTTGCCCCGATGCGAAAATGCATATTCCACAGGTTGGATACAATTGCTTAGCTTAGTAGTGGACTTGGCTGGCGATGGCAGCAGCGATAGTGCCGAAAACCAGGGAAGCCGCCCCATACAAAGTCCTCTTGCAAGCCGCGGCATACAAACTCTCCTACAAAGCCGCCAGCCATCCCCTTGACCTCATAACTGGATCCGCGACCCAGCGTCCAAAGAGAGCAAGAGAGAGCGAGCGATAGCCATGGCCGCCCCGACAACCGCGACGATCGCGCGCCCCGCGACTGGCGAGACGCTGCGCGGCAAGCAAAAGGAGAAGGACGTGCGCATGTCCAACATCATCGCCGCCAAAGGTGCGGTGCTGCGCCGCGTCGAGCCTCTGCTGGGTTCCGTGCGGTGTAATGCCTAACTTCTCTCGACTGTCGGCAGCGATCGCGAACGCGATCCGCACGAGCCTCGGGCCGCGCGGCATGGACAAGATGATCCAGCAGGGCAACGGCGAGGTGATCATCTCGAACGACGGCGCGACGATCCTGTCGCAGATGCAGGTGTACCACCCGACGGCCAAGATGCTCGTGGATCTGTCCAAGTCGCAGGACATTGAGGCCGGTGACGGCACGACGAGTGTGTGCGTGATCGCGGGCGCGCTGCTCGCTGCGTGCGAGGACCTGCTGCTCAAGGGACTGCACCCGACGCACATCTCGGAGGCGTTCGGGCTCGCGGCGCGCAAGGCCGAGGAGATTCTCACGGCCATGGCGCGCCCCGTGGACCTCGCGGACCGCGCGGAGCTCATCAACTGCGTTAACACGTCGCTCTCGTCCAAGGTCATCTCCGAGTACGCGGACCGGCTCTCGCCGATCGCCGTCGACGCGGTGCTCAAGGTCATCGATGTCGCCTCGGCCACGAACGTCGACCTGAACGCGGTCAAGGTCGTCAAGCAGCTCGGCGGCACGATCGACGACTCGGAGCTCATTGAGGGCCTCGTGTTCAACAAGGGCTTTGACAAGGCGGCGGCTGCGACGGACGCGCCGACGACGATCGAGAACGCCAAGATCGCGCTCATCCAGTTCTGCCTCTCGGCGCCCAAGTCGGACATGGAGAGCAACGTCGTGATCAGCGACTACGCCGCGATGGACCGCATTCTGCGCGAGGAGCGTAAGTACATCCTGGACTTGTGCAAGCGCGTGAAGAAGTCGGGCGCGAACGTGCTGCTGATCCAGAAGAGCATCCTGCGTGACGCCACGAACGACCTCTCGCTGCACTTCCTCGCCAAGATGGGCATCCGCGTGATCACGGACATTGAGCGCAGCGACATCGAGCACATCTCGGCGTCGCTCGGCTGCCTCCCGGTCGCGAACATCGAGTACCTGACGCCGGAGAAGCTCGGCACGGCCGGACTCGTGCAGGAGGAGACGCTCGGCGGCCACAAGGTCGTCAAGATCACGGAGGTCGTGCGCCCGGGCAAGACCATGTCGATCCTCGTGCGCGGCTCGAACAAGCTCGTGCTCGAAGAGGCCGAGCGCTCGCTGCACGACGCGCTCTGCGTCGTGCGCTCGCTCGTGAAGAAGCGCTTTTTGATCTGCGGCGGCGGCGCGCCGGAGATCCAGGTCGCGCAGGAGCTCGCGGCGTACGGCCGCACGCTGCACGGCACGGAGAGCTACTGCCTGCAGGCGTTCGCGGACGCGATGGAGGTGATCCCGTACACGCTCGCGGAGAACGCGGGGCTGCACCCGATCGGCATCGTGACGGAGCTGCGCGCCAAGCACGCGCAGGGCAAGACGAGCCAGGGCATCAACGTGCGCAAGGGCTCGATTAGTGATATGTATGAGCTCAGCGTGCTCCAGCCGCTGCTCGTGAACACAAGCGAGATCGCGCTCGCGACCGAGTGCGTGCGCATGATCCTCAAGATCGACGACATCGTGATGGTCCGGTAAGCGCTGGGAGCGAAGACCCCAGTGCTCGCAGTAGTGCTCGCACACTCGGCGCAAGTGTCGGTGCTCAGCAGCAGCAGCAGCAGCAGCAGGAGGAGGAGAAGGAGGAAGAGGAGAAAGTGCAGCATCGGTAACAAGAGACGGCGTCTTGCGCGTTAACGATCTGTATGCCAACTCGAAGCGTCCAACATGGTTGGCAGTATGCTCCAATTGCTCATGGGTGAAGCTAAGCTGCTGATGATGTGGAGAGTGGCGGAACAATATATTGCAGGGTTGGACTGGTTCGGTTCGTGGTCGGCTCTCTATCATTCGTCTAACAGTATACATGGAGCCTCTCTTGCGACGCGAGCACCGGATGCACGCACTCGCACGCTCAAATATTATAGCGCGGTCTCTGGTACTTCACACCACCGGCGAGCTCAGCAAGTGCCCGGTGTAGTTGAGTAGCACAGGCGTGAAGGCGCCTGTGGCGCGGTCGAAGTCCACGACGTTGACGCACGTGTTGTCCTGCGTGAGTCCGTGCATCTTGCTCAGCTCACCGTGCAGCAGGTGCGCGAGCACGACCTTGTTGAAGCGGCCGTGCGTGACGACGAGCACGTGATCGGTGGGCGCCGCGGCGAGCATGAGCGCGCGGATGCGCGCGACGCCCCGCGCCACGACCTCGAGCGGGTTCTCGCCGCTCGGGAAGCGCGCCTCGAAGTCGCCCTCCTGCCAGCGGTGGTGAATCGCCTGCACCTGGTCGTCGAAGAGCGCGTGCGCGTTGCCCTCAAAGACGCCGAAGCTCATCTCCTCGAGGTCCTCGAAGTGCTGCAGCTCGAGCTTCGGGTGCAGCTGCGCCACGATGGCGGCCGTCTCTCGCGCGCGCCGCAGCGTGCTGCTGTACGCGGCGCGCAGAGGTACGTGGCGCAGTGCGCACGCGAGCTGCTGCGCCTGCGCGCGGCCCGTGTTGTTGAGCGCCGTGTTCACGCCGCGGCCCTGGAACTTGTGCAGCCGGTTGAACTCGGTTTGCCCGTGGCGGCACAGGAAGAGCCGTGTGCACCCAGGTTGCACGGGCGGCAGTAGCTGCGAGAGCGGCTCCTGCTCCACTGACGACGACAGCGATGGGAGCGGCAGTTGCAGCTGCGCGTCAGAGTCACAATCGATGGACGCGCGGCGCGGACCCATAGCTGAAGAGGATGGTGGATGAGCTGGCGGAGATGTGGGTCTGAGCTGGCGAAAACGCGAATGACGAGACTGGCGGTGGTGGCGGAATGAGGACGAGCAAGTGCTGGTGAATGAATGTCTGAAGTAGCCGGTCTGCGAGGACGAGATCCTGGATTTAGGCACTATTGAAAGTTCAGTCGCAGGCTTCAACTTGCGTCTTCTGACTCGGACAGGTGACAGATTCAGGAGACTGGATGGATGGACTGAACGACACAAATGTGAAGTATCAAATACCAAGCAGCGGACTCTTGCGTTCGTGACGTCGGTCGTACATGCTCACTTGTGGTCGAGAGAACACGATAGATTCTGCAACAAGAGAAGACGCTCGGCGAACTGCACACTGGTGATGGAACCGCAGTCGACATCACTCGCTCGCTCGACACAACAAGCACACTCTCGACTACTGTGGCAGCTGCTTGTTGCGCTCGCTGCTATATATCTGCGTTTGCACCAAGTACATCCTAGACATGTCAAGTCCATTGTCACACTGGAGTGTGCTCGACAAGGCCATCAGCCTCCCAAGGAAGCCAAGCAGCGGGTTTGCACCAGAGTCGTTCAAGTGTATCTGCGTTGTATGTGGCTACTGCGCACCGCTGTGCAGTATGACTGCAGGCACTGACGAAGTTCATCCACGCTCACATACGAGTGTCCAGAACATCGACCTCAGCGTCGTAGATGCAGACGCTCGGGAATTCGATCATCTACGACGCTGGTCAGTCGTGGACGGTGGTTGAAGGTGGCGATCATCACCAGTCGAGTGAGCTGCAGTGTGTTCACCAAGACAGTGGAAACTTGCTATTGGTAAAGCTGCCCGAACGTTTGGCGAATCCCATCCTCAGCATTCATACGTTGCGGTGCTCGAGCACACAGCGAACACGAGTCTGCGCGTGAATCTGAAACAAGAGAAACACAAGCACGACTTGTGGATGAAGCTGTTCGAGGTGTCGCTTGAGCTCAAGTAAGTGTTCATGAACCTCTTCTGCGATAACGTTCGGATTGGTGGCGACGGCGTCGTGAAGATCTGTGCACTCTTGTCCATCTTGGAAAGAGGGTGCAGCTCTTGTCCAGATCGAACACGCTCGCTGAGAATCACTGGAGTGTGATCGAGGTGAGTCGTGGCCAGCAGTATCCAGTGTGTACGCGCTCGGGAAGCGTGCACTGGAGAGGAAAATCGGTGCTTCAGCATGCGAGCAATCAGAAAGTGCCACTGCGGAACTATGTTATGTTATCGTTGGGAGTCCGTCAGATCGGTGTGCTAAGCTCTTCAAGGCGTCCAAGGTTACGTATCGAGTTGGAGCGACTAGCTTGGGTCTCGCCCTGGCGGCTTCGCACGATAATGACGCCAAAGACAGCAACGACAAGCGCGGCAACGGCTATGGCGCCGTTCACGGCTGGGTTCGACAGCTTCGCGCCGAGTGAATCTGGAGGCGCGGTATTGGCGGTGAAGGTAGAAACGATGATCGTCGAGCCGTCGTAATCTGGCGCCATGTGCACCACGCCGTTCTCTGGTGACGACGCTTCGGTAACACTAACGGCGCTTGCCGGTGCCACCGAGGCGACCTCAAGCGGAATGGGGGTCGTCGACTCGGAGTGCGCTGAAAGTGCTTCTGCGGTGAGCGGAGCAGTATCGGGGAACACGCAGCCCCAAACTCCAGTCTCGATCGCCACACACTGCGCATCCTGCTGTGCGACGCAGTCCCCGCTGGCATCATTGTAGGTTCGGAAGCTGCTCAGGCATCTTGAGATTGCGATGTCGCCCTTCTTGGGGCACTTCGTGCCCGACAGGCTCGAGCCTTTCCCGCTGCACACCCGACCAGAGGTGCAGTAAGTTGCGTCACCTTTGACACTCACTGGCGTGCACGTCAACACGGCGGTTGATGTGGGTTGCACGGCATCGGTCATTGCTGGGACTGGCGCTGGAGCCGGAGTTGGTATGAGACTGACCACATCGCTCTCAGCTGCAACATCATTGATGTCTTTCGCCAGCGGCAGTGGGGAGCAGGGTGTCGACACTGGCACGGGCGTCACGACTGGAGGCTGAGGTAGATCCGGACACGGCGACGGCGATACTCCTGCGGCGGTAGTTCTGCCATCGCCACTCACTGGGAGAGCTCCGGTGGTTGAGGCGAGCAGGAGCACAAGAAGCGCGGTGAAACTGGGTCGGATTTGCATATCGAGAGCAGTGGGTCGAGATGTCTTCGTGCTGGGACGGAGAGGAGGTACGCACGAGAGTGCGTTGGGAGTCGCTTGTGTTGCGAATTGGCGAGTGGGATGGCCATCTCCGAGTGGACAGACAGGTTGGTCTCGGTCGATCCCAAGCACGCTCGGCATGCGACCGTGCTTTCTCTTTGCTCGCTATTCATGGTGCCGATGCTTTTCATAGCGTCGAAAGACGTACATAAGCGTATCTTCACATGCAGCGTGTATTGTGTTCCCTCTCGTGTGACTGGAGGTGGTGGCGTCGTCAGTGGAAGTAGATGACCGGTTCAGAGCGCTGACCACGCCTCCGAGTCGTACACACTCTCACACCTGGCTACTTACATGACTGCGCGGTACGTCACGTAGCGACCGGCCGTCTCACTCGGTCGGATGATCTTGACGACCTGCCCGCGCGTGATGCCATAGTAGCGCGCGATCGGGTCCGTGACCTGCATGCGCGGGAGCTGGGAGTCCTTGATGCGGTAGCGCTTGAGCAGCGCCGCCTTCTCATCGCGGCTGAGCACGCGGTGCACCGGCACGAGCGTGTGTTCTGTGATGTCCACGAGCAGCTCCGTCTCCTTGAAGTGCTCGATCTTGTAGCGCGGCGCCATCTCGTTCAGCGCCTGGCGCGCGAACGGCGTGATGCCTTCCTGCACCACAAGGATCGCCTTCGTCACGTTCTCGTCCTTCATGCGGTTGCAGTAGCTGCGTGCGTCGCGAGCCAATCAACCAGTCAGTCTACCAGCCGACTAACCACCACCACTATAGTTACTACTAGCACGCGAGACGTACTTTCGGATGGGCTTGACGCCCACTTTCGTGTCCTCCGGGAAGAACACGAAGAGGTTGTCGCTCGGGTCGTCAATCTTCTCCACCTGAAGAGTTCGTTCGCACGTCCGCGTGAGCGCCTTATCTCCTCAGGTACCAACAAGCCAATAGTGGGAGGCGCGTACGAGGATCGTCATCATCTCGCGCGTCGGGTTGTCGCCGAACTGCTGCTGGAACGCCTCGGGCGTCATCACGAGCTCGTTCTCGCTCACGATGTATCCGCTGCATGGTCAGCAAGGCGTGAGCTACGTGGTCCAGAGAGCAGCCAAAAGCTCGATAGAGTTGCTAGCGGCGCTCCCGATCCACCAACCGGTTGTGCAGCATCTTGACGGTGGTCTTGCGCACGCGGAAGAGGCGCGAGGCCTCCGGCGTGAGTCCCGACATCCTCCTCGCGAGTTATCCCGAGTGCTTTTTGGCGAGTGTGGGCTGGTTGGTGTGGCTTGCCGCCGATTCGCTCTTATACAGAAGGCTAAGCTGTTCCCTTCTACAGAAGGGTCATATAAGGGAGCGACACATCCGGTATAAGAGCAGAGCTAACCCTTGCGTTTTTCACTATCGCTTCCGAGCCATACTTCCATTTGACAAAGAGACACAGTAATTGACAGCGATGGTGTGCGAGCGCTGCGAAGAGAAGCTATCGGCGCTCGTGGTGCCAGACAAGTGGAGCGGCGGCAGCAGCGGCGGGAAGAGTGCTGCCGCCACCGCCGGCGGTGGCGGTGGTGGGAAGAGCGGCGGCGCCCGCAGTCGGCAGCTCAAGAAGCGCGCCGAACGGTACGAAGGAGCGAGTGATGGGGTTGTTGCTGCTGCTGCTGCTGCTGGGAGACAACCGACTGACGGGGTATGTGACGAGTATGTGACGGTAGCTTCAGTCCCTTGGAGCGCAAGTGCCGGATATGCAAGTGCGACGCGGCGCGTGGTGCGCACTACTGCAACGAGTGCGCGTACAAGAAAGGTGCGAGGTCTTGTACGCGAATTGAGAGAGGCTGGGCGACTGACGCAGCGGTGGACGCTCTAGGAATCTGCTCCATGTGCGGCCGCAAGGTGCTGGACACCAAGGAGTTCAACATGTCGTCGTGACGCGCGTGTATTCAATAACACACTATGCACGAAACTACTCGCCGAGCTGGTTGAAGAACACTTGCTGGGACTGCATTGTGTGTACGGACGAGCCAGCGAAGCAGGCGTGGGCAGAGGTGTCCTGCGAGAAACGCAGATAGATGTTGGTGCTGAGCCGCAGAATGAGAGTCCGCAAGCCGACGAGCATTAAACGGCATAGATAATGACCAGCGTTCATGGTATAAGCAGAAGCTGGCGACGCTCAGTTCGCAGGCGCTGCTGGGCATCGATCGATGGATGGATGGATGGATGGATGGATGGATGGATGGATGGATGGTCGGTGCTGACGAGATGCAGTGGTGCGTTCCGCACTCGATAGTCCAAGTCTAGAGGCTCGCGCGTGCGTTCTGCAGCGTGCTTGGCGTTCGTCGGTTTCTGGTGCGAGAGATCGTTCGAACAGTTCTGCGTTACGTGCAGATGTATCGACTGAGCTGCTCGGCGTTGCGCCTGTGGATGGAGAACGCGATGGCGAGTCTGCTCCTGTTTAGCGGCTGGGTGGCGCCACTGCTCTGGACGGTGTTCCGACTGAGGGTCGGTCACGTTCGCTTGTCCGACGTCGTCGTCAACCTGCTGCGCAACACGGTGCCGTACATCCTGGTCCCAATCCCGCTGGTGCTGTGCACGGAGCAGTTCGATCCAAACTGTCCGCTGCTGGAACGCTCGACGTGGTTCCTGTCGCTCATACCGCGTCGCTGGCTCGCAAGATCCTCAACTCGCGGATTCTCGACTGCGACGAAGATGTCACGTCGACGAGTGGTCTACACCGGGAGATCGTCTTCGACTTCGTTGTCGCCTCGAAGGCTTGCGAGCTCCAGATCGGACTCCTGTCATCCGGCTTCCCACACCCGCTCAGAGACATCATCGAGGTCAGCCTTCCACACGCCTCGAGCATCCGGGATAGTCTCGATGCGATCGGGCTGAGGCGGATGGGCCATGTGTCCAAGGTGTGGGCTGCAGGACGCTCCGTCCGTGGTGCTCCTCTGTATGCGTCCGCTTAACCTGGCGTCTGCGATGAAGCGCATCATCACCGGTGCCTTCGAGAGTTGCTCGCGGAGTTCCGGCTTCGCTTCCTCTTTCTCGATGGCGACACGCTCGATCTCCGGTCGCTCCCAAACACACTGGCAAAGCCTCTGCGAGGCTTCTACTTCGGACCCGTCCGCAGCAAACACTCGAGATCAGCAGGTTCCCAGACTGGGTGGTCGAGGACATGCTCGCACTACCGTTCGTCGCGCTGGTCGTGAGTGCAAGCGATATGGTCGCAGCGAGCACAGACGACTTGCAGACGCCATAGCGGATCGGTGGCATTGACCGACTCGGTCCGTGCCATGCTTCCCCGCCGGAACGATGTAGTCTGCTAGTACCCGATCGACGAAGAGGAGACCAGTGACCTGTCGTACTCGCTCGAGCGACCGCGAGACGGGTGCTGGCCACTGCTGCGCGAAGCATTGCAGCGTCCGCTTGTCGTTGCTCGCTTCATCCGACGTCCATCACTCGTCCGAGCTTCACTACGGCGCGGTCGAGTGTCTTCAAGCAAGCTCTCCTGCTATAGGTGCACGCACAGTCGGCTCTCGGCCGCAGTTCAGCGGAAGACCGTCGAACCCATCGAGAGTCGTACTCTCTCTCTCTCTCTCTCTCTCTCCTTCCTGCTTGCTCCGTCGACCGAAGTCCCCATCATGAGCACCATCATTACCACGACCACGCCCACGCCCACGCCCACGCCCACGACCGTCGCAGTTGCTACTGCCTCTGCTGCCTCCGTCACCGAAGCTCCGGCGCTCAAGCTGCTGGTCGACGCGTGTCGCGAACAGAGCGTCGAGCGCGTGAAGGAGCTGCTGGCGCACGGCAACTCGCTCGTGGACCTCGCTGGCGAAGACGGAGACACGCCGCTCACGGAGGCAAGCAGGTTTGGGCGTGCAGACGTCGCGCTGGCCCTCGCGGAGCTCGGCGCGAGCGTGGACCTGGCGAACGGCAACGGCGCGACCGCGCTGTTCGTCGCGGCGCAGCGCGGCCACCAACTCGTCGTGAACGCGCTGCTGTCGCGAGGCGCAAATGTCGACGCGCTGAACCGGAGCGGCGTCACGCCACTGATGATCGCGGCGCAAGAGGGTCGCACAGCGATCGTCGACGTCTTGTTGTCGCATGGCGCGAGCGTCGAGACGAGAGAAGCGAACGGGGCGACGTCGCTGCTCATCGCCGCGCTCTACGGCCATTTGGACGCCGCGGAGCTGCTGCTGGCGCACGGGGCGAGCGTGGACGCGGCGAACGCGAGCGGCGTGACGCCGCTGTACGCTGCGGCTCAGCAGGGCCACGCTGATGTTGTGGCGCTGCTTTTGGCGAGAGGCGCGAGTGTGGACGCGGCGAACGCGGGCGGAGTGACGCCGCTCATGATCGCAGCGCATCAAGGACACTCGCGCGTCGTGGAGCTGCTGCTGGCACAGAACGCGAGCGTCGACGCGGCGAACAAGACGGGGATGACGTCGCTGTACCTCGCGGCTCTGCAGGGTTATGCGGACGTCGTAGGTCTGCTGCTGGCACACGGCGCGGATGTCGGCGTGGTGAATGCGAACGGCGCGACTCCGCTGTACATCGCTGCTCACGAAGGACATACGGAGATCGTGGATCTGCTGCTGGATCGAGGTGCGGACGTCGGCGCGAGGTATGGGGACGGGGTGAGTCCGCTGTTTGCTGCTGTCGAGCAAGGGCACACTCTCGTCGCAGTGGCGCTGTTGGCGCGAGGAGCAAGCGTCGACGCGGTAGAGAAGTTCGGGGAGACCCCGCTGATCATGGCAGTTCGGCACGGTCGCGAAGACGTCGTGGATGTGATGCTGGCGCACGGAGCGAGCGTCGACGCGGCGAACGACGACGGAGTGACGGCGTTGATGCTCGCTGCGTATCACGGCGAGAGACGCATCGTGGAGTCGCTGGTGAGGCACGGAGCTGGTGTCGATATGGCGACTGCAAGCGGAGGGATGACGCCGTTGCTGATCGCCGAGCAGCAGGGTCATCGCGACATCGTGGACGCGATGTTGCTGGCGCGAGAGGCAGCAGCAGCAGCAGCAGCAGCAGCAGGCGTCGAGACAACTGAC
>JAASFZ010000401.1:0-18343 GCA_023334075.1 Globisporangium nunn | reverse complement strand
AGTCCTAGCAGGATCCAACCAAGGGGCAGTGACCTACGACTTCGGAACGAAGATCTTTCTCACACGGCACACATTCGACACCGGGAGTTCGATCACTGTGGCAGGTGCTTGAGAACTGGTTGCAGGCTTTGGGGTCGTAGTCGGAACTGGTGGTGGTGGTGGTGCCGAAGTTGTCACGACCGGCGGTGCTAGCGTCTGTGCTAGTGCACGCATCCGAGCATCTTCACCAGTATCAGCAAAGAATGGTTAGAGCTCTGTACCTGGACGACAACGCTCGCTGCGTTCTTGATCGAGAACCACGGAGCTGGTGGAGATGCACGGTTGGCTCTCTCGGCTCAGAAGACAATTGGTGCGCGCATGAGTTCAAGTATACATTGAGCCTCCTCACAGTGAGCCTCGCCAACTGCGTCCGTCGTTCATGTCGCTCTTTTTTACAGGAGTTGGTAGTCGTTTGTTCGTTCGTTCACTTGCGCGTCAGTGTTCATCATGCCCAGGAGCCCGACCGAGTTCGCCGAGTTAGCACGGAGTCTCGAGCCGCAGCCCGTCCAGACACCAGATCTCGTTGTTGCTGCTGGTGGTGGTGGCGTCGGACTCGATGTCTGTCGAAGAGGGGAGATCAAAATCGTCGACGTTCAGCGACGTGATGTCCGCCGCCGAGAAGCGGCTCAGCACCTGCACGTCTTGCGAGTGGAGCGTCAGCGTCGGGTACAACTCGCTGTGCGGCGGGAACGGCAGCACGAACTCCATTACGCGCTTCATCTCGTCGCGGAGCGCCACACCGTTCACGCTGAACCGCACGAGTGCAAGCGTCGTGCAGCCTGTCGTCGTCGTCGTCGTCGTCGTCGTCGTCGCGGCCTCTGCCACTGCCTGCTGCGCACTCGAGCGAACCTCGCGGTGCTCGGCGGCGCGGTCAACGACCTTCACGAGCACGCCAACTGTCGCTTCGTAGTCAAAGCCGACGTTCACGGAAACAAAATTGCGGCGCTCGGAGCCCACGAGCACGTGTCCCACCGAATAAAAGCCAAGCTGGCGAGATAGCGCAACGCAGCAGGGGAAATGGGCGAGCGTCAGTGGCGTGCGCGAGTCTTTGAGTAGCAGGCAGTTGGCGTACCGAGTACTTGGCCGCCCCCACGAGCGTGTTTAACGGCATCGAGCGCGTCGACAGGCCGATGCAAACGCTGGGTTCCCCTCCCCCTCCTCCTCCTGCTGCTGCTGTAGCTTTGTTTCGCGAGGTCTCGAGCAGATTGCGAGTCGCTCGCCCGGGGATCCCCCGAAATGGCGACTTGGGCTGGCTCACCGTCATCTCAAAGTACGTGTAGCGGTTCTTGGGAATCGGCACGGTGGCTCGCACGCTCCGGTGCATTCCCGGCCCCACCTGCAGCACCCGAAAGAAGGAAGGTAAGCGAAAGTAAACAGCATGGAGAGCACCAAAGCACGGCTTTCTTGGTTACCTTGGTGGCGCAGTGCTTCCCACACGATAAATAGATCTCCTCGTTGCAGTCCTGAACGTTGAAGCGCGGTACACGGAGTGGTCGCTCGCCGGTGAGCGTCGCGGCGCGCTCCTGGCGCAGTCGGTCCCGCGCCTGATACAGGACGTCGTCCGAGAAGTTGGAGAACGCGAGCTGCACGCGCTTCCGCGCGATCGGCGACACGGGGATCGACCGTGGCGAGGAGGACGACACGTGCACTGCTGTCGAGGAAAAAGCGGGAGCGTCGCCTCGCGAGCCTGCGCTGCGTTCCGGACGGCGGCTCGGCAGCGCGTGCTCAGGCGGCAGGCGCACGGTTGCCTCGAAGGACCGCAGCGGGATCTGGAAGTGCATCACACGCTGTATCCTGCGGTTGATGTTCATGGGCACGACGCACTCCTTCTCGCGGTATTCGAGCACGACCGCGGTCACTGCCAATAGAGAGAGACGGGCCCGCGTCAGACTCAGGCCGCTGAGCACTTCAACAACGCGTGACGACGGACGCACGGCTCGGGTCGTCCATGTAGCTCTCGAGCTTCTGCTTCTGACGCACGTGACTGCCTCTGCGCGGCGACGAGTCGCGCACGTCGCGCGCCGAGAGCCCGAGCGTGTCGTCTACGAGTTGGAAGACGCGGCCGAGCAGCGCGCACGCCGTCGACACCCCCGGCAGGCTCATCACGAGGATGAAGATGCCGCGGCACACGCTCAGCGAGCCGGCGAGCACGAGGCGGTTCACCGACTTGGTCACTGCGCGTGATTGCGTGACGTCAGCACCGTCGAGCAGCCCGGAGTCGGACGAACGCCATGACGCAATCTGTTACAAAGTACTACCTTCGACCAGCCAGTGCACGAGCCCGTGCACTTCCTCAGGCTGGGCAACGTCCCACAGGTCGCTCTCAGCGAGCGCGTCGCCCACGCGTGCCGCGTGACGCAGCTTCTCGCGCGTGGGCGACACCGCGAGCGAGCGGTCGGCCATCTTGGCGAGCTTGCGCTTGAGCTCCTTGACGAGCGAGCTCGGCAGCCGCAGGCGCTCCTGCAGTCGGTCGAGCGCCTCGAGTAGCCCCACGCAGATGAGCAGCAGCTGCGAAAAAGTCGCACGTATAGCATTGTGAGCTTGTTACATTCACGGGCGGTGTCATTCCGCCCTCGCTCCCTCCCTTCCTCCCTCCCTCTTTCAGCCAATTTGTAGCACGCACGTTGTCCTTCGTTTCATGCACCGAGCGCAGCGCCAGCGAGCAGACGCGCGCGCCGGCGCCGCCTAGCGTCGTTGCGCGCTGCGTCGCCGCCGCCGCCTTGGTCATCGCGGCTCCTTTGTCTTGTTTTCAGTATACTTCTTTGGTTCCTTCTCGAGGATCGCTAAAAGTTACATTTGCTAAGTTCAACACGGAAATGCTACTTCAGTAACTTCTTGCGAGGTCATTCTCTCCAGGAAGCTTTTCTCGCTTTATCAGCATTGCGGCACAAAAACAATGGCTCCACGAGCTAGCAACGTCAAATTAAACATGTTACTTTACTACAGACAGCTAAGAGCTCGGGTATCATATCTTGGAGATTGGCAGGAAGATAGGTAGGCACAACCGCATGGTGGGGAGCGCGCAAATGAAGGTTGTGGAGTTCGAGACGCTATCGCTGTCCATCGATGGCACAGCCAGCCACAATCATCTTGGGCTCGACATCGAAGCGAGGCACTGGTGACGACCATGACGGAGCAGCACCGGATGCCCACATCGCAGTCCAAGGAACAAACGGCGTGTCAACACGTTCATGAGGGCCTGGTCAAAGTCGACGACTCCATCATGCGGTCATCTAGATACTGGAATGGGGGTATCTGGAACGGATCACTGGATCATCAAAGACTTGGGAACGAACGTCAGAGAGATAGCCGATAAATACTAAACTCCGGTTCGAGTGGACTCCCTGGACTGCTACCGCGTGCCCACACTGGTGGTGTTCATGCTCGGATGCCCGATAACCACTCCATTTCACACATCCGATCTCCTTGACGCCCAGTCTGAGATACAACAAAACCTGCACGGAACTTCGCGCCTTAGCTGGTCGCTGCCAACGCGCGCGCGGCGGCGCGAATCTCGCTGCTAAACTGGACGAGCCGGATCAGCTCCACGAGCCGCGCTTCCTCGCTTTCGCGCACCACCTGCTCAGCTGCGGCGACCATCGCCCCCAAGCGGCCCACCTCCTCGAACGGAGTGCCTGTCTTCATGCTGATCGCCTCCTCCATGCGATGCTTCAGCTGGCGGATCTCGAACCGCTTGCCGCGAATGATCGCCTCGAGCTGCGCGCACCGCCGGTGACTCGCAGCCTGGATGTGCGGAATGTCGACGCTCGATGCGTCGAGCAGCGCATTCAGCTCGGCGTGGTCCTGCTTCAGATACACGACAAGTCGTGCCACAGCCGCGTTGCGGTTTTGCGTCTCCGCCACGATGCTGCTCTTCACCTGCGCGGCCGCGTTGCTGAACTGGACCACTTCATTCATGTTCGCCGACCGGTTCGTAAGCAGGTCCTTGATCTGTTTCTGGATCGCCACCACCTCCTGTTCGTAGTTGAAGATCGCCTCGCTCAGACGGTTGTACTCACTCACCATCATGCGCTTAATTGGGTCCTCGAAGGCGTCGCTCATGTCGTCGTCTTCGAGTATGACGCTATCTCCGACAGTGCTGCCCCCAGTCGCTGTTGTCAGCGACGGTACTGCTGCCTGGAGCCACGCACTGTTCCCGCGCCTCGCCGCCTGCTCTGATACACCGAACTGTCCAAGCGAAGGAGAAAACAGACGTTCGGACTTGACACCGTCGGCCTCGTCGTCGTCCTCGGTCAGATCGACAATAACGCTGCTACTGCTACTGGCGCTTGCGATTAGAGCAGCAGGCGCTGGCGTTGGTACCGGCGTCTCAATGTCGAGTTTCATCGATGAACTTGCCGGTTCACGCGTCAGCTCCACCAGTGGCGATTTAGATGCTGGTGCTGAAGGCTGTGCATGCGGCGCTAACGGCTGCTGCTGCTGTTGCTGCTGGACGATTGGGGGCTCCGACTTGACAGCGTTCGACATCTCCGCGATTGAGAGCGCCTCCATATCACGGATCGGCTCAGCTGGCGGCACCTCGACTTGTGTTTCAGTCGGCGCGTCGTGTGGCCGCTCCATCTTGACCTTCGCGATCCTCTCCTCCGCGTTGCTCGGTTGCTGCTGCTGCGTGCAAGGAACGTTTTCTGGCGTCTGTGGCGGAGAGAAGACCGTCGGAGTATCTGCTGCTACTGCTGCGGTCTGCGTAGCCTCCAGTTTGACCTGCGCAGCTGCTACCCGCTCGTCCTCGCGCCTCTGGAGCTTGATGCGATGACTCATCTTGGCCATTTCCAAGAACTCGAGCGACCACTGCGCATAACGCAGAAGCCCGGGCGCTGAGCCTGTCGTTCCGTGTTCAACGAAGTCACTCCCTGAGTTCACTACTTTGTCATCACCACCTCTCCTCCTCGCCAGCGACTTCACATATCGAGTGCGCACCTTCGACGCAGAAGAAAAAGTGCGCGCTGAAGCTATTGACGTTCAGGTGGCGTCCGGCGCAGCACTGCTCACACTGGTACGAGCCGCAGTCGATGCACAGAAACTCGACACTCTTCTGCGTGCATATCTGGCACACTAGAGCCCACGCGTCAGCCACTGGACCGAACATACACTATCTCAGCCAGCCACCATGGCGCAGATCGCACAGTTGACGGCGACCACGTGCTCCTGGTGCACAAGCGTCACGTCGCCAGCGCTTTTCGTCTCCTCGGGCTCGCGTTTCAACGCGCCGGACGATAGCTGCGTGTCGTGCGCCGCGCGCTCGCACGCGACACAGAACCGCAGCCTACACGCCGAGCACTTGAGCACCGCCATGGCGACATCGCACACGGCGCAGCGCTCGCGCACCAGCGCTGCAATGCGCCCAAGGCGACAAAAAGCAGCTTTTTCTTTTCAGTGTATGGATGTGGATGGAGACATGATGCAGCGACGCCGAGCAGCGCACCGTCAGGCTCGAAGGGCGCTGCGAAGGTCGGGTCCGGGTCGTCCGTGATCACCACCATGGCTCACCGAGCTGCAGAGGACAAAGCGTGCGCAAGACGCGAGGTGAGCTCGGGAAAACGGCCCTCGGCGCAAGCTACGCGCACGCGCACGCACTTGGCACTCACGCGCAGGTGCACGCGAGGTGATTGGGGACAGCAGCTCGAAGATGGAGCTCGTCACACAAATGGATCGTACTTTTAGTTGGCTCGGTCGCTTAATGGAGGGACGCACTCTTGGGGTTACCGACGCATACAAACTGCGAGTGGATCTTCAAGAGCAACTGCCAGATGCTCGTGAGACTTTGCTTGACCTTCTGCAAGCGACAGAATCCAATATCCTCAAGATGGAGCTCACGCTGCTTGCCCCGACGCTGCGCTGGAGCCTGCCGCGTGACCTGCCTTCGCCGACCAGCGAGAGCGTCGCCTGCACGATGTCGCTGGAGCGCTCGCCGCAGCAGCCGCCGCGCGTGCTGCCGTGTACGCTGAAGCTGCCGGTGGCGGACACGCCCGAGTTCGCCGAGTTCCTGGCGCAGCGCGTGACGTTCAGCCTTATGCACGCCGCCTCAGGCGAGCAGCTGTTGACGCACTCGGTGGCGTTGCGCGAATGCGTCCCGGTGCTCACGGAGGCGTGGGTGACGTGGCGCGGCACCGTTGACTGGGAGCACGTAAGTATATGCGACGAAACTAGATGCGAATGCAAGCTTTGACACCGGAATGCTGCGCGCATGGCCGCCTACTGCAGAGCGAAGGTGTTGTGGACGTGGAGATCCGAGCGGTTGTCGACAAGGAGCCGCGGGAGCTCGTGAAAAAGCTCATTCGCTACAAAGGATGGGGACACACCATCGTCAAGCAGGTACCAAACAGCCCGACTCAGATGCTGCGGTGGTTGGCACGTGTTCGCATTCACTCACCGTGCTTACTTGGTGGACAATCTGAAGCTGTCGCTGCATCGCAATGCGGTGACAGTTGGGCTGCTGCCTCCGTTCCTCGGGTGCTCGCTCGGCGTGCTGGTGACATCGCCAATGTGGGTGCCGCTCACGCTGCTAGTGATGCTGCTCGGGTTCCCGCTCTGGATCGTCCTCGCGATCGGGCTGTCGCTCTTGATCGTGGTGTCGAGCGTCCTTACTGTGCTCGTGCTGCAGTTCGTGCGGTCGAAGCACCTGCGGGGCGAGGCCAAGCGCTTCCTGCAGGGTCCGCACGGACAGCTGCTGCTCTTCCGCGGCGCGTCGCCCGACGAGGGCAAGCTCAAGCACTTGGTCATGGACGACCCGACGCGCAAGCTGATCGCAAGCCTGGTGCTGGACTTTATCGGCTGCGCGACGTTCGCCTTGCCCCTGATCGGCGAGCTGGCGGACCTGGGGTGGGCGCCGCTGTCGGCGTCGCTCTTGATGGCGATGTACTCCGAGTCGTGGCCGAACGTCAAATATCTGGCGTTCATGGAGGAGTGGCTGCCGTTCACGGACATCATCCCGACCGCGACGCTGGCGTGGTGCGTGTGTGCATGTAGCAACGGTGGCTCGGCTCGTTGTTTTTTTTGCTGAGTGTCTCCACCGCAGGATAAAGGAGAACGCGAGCAGCGTCGGCCAAGTGCGCGCGTTCGTGGCGTCGCTGCGCAACAAAGGCGGGATCACGCAGTGGATGAAGGAGCAATGATAACGGTCCGGTGGTAATGCATGTCTGGTCCTTGCCGTCAACTTCAAGGTGCGATGTATCCATGCACCATGTGTGTCCGGAGCGACCGCATTGTACGCAAGCAAGTGAGCAGCGCGCGCGAGAGAGAGAGACATTGAGAAAGAGAGGGACGAGTATTCCTTTCTGCAGTATCCTCTGTAAATCGCATATATCTTTGCTCAATACAGCCAAATCCCTTCTATAATAACGTACTCAATTCCAAAGGTGAGAAAGTTTCGACAAAACATAAACGGTCGCTTCACATCCGTGTCCGCTCAGCTCACACTCGTCAACACCGAACCGAATCGAACGCCCGGACGCGCCATGGCGAGCAAGCGCGATGCGCCGCTGCGGCGCGCTGAGCCCGTCGCCGCCAGCCCGCAGCAGCGGCCCGAACATGACGACAGCAGCGAGCGGCTGGAGCCGCACTCGGCCGATGCCGGCGCCTCCAAGCTGCTGCACGCAACGCTCGCCAAGAGCCCACGCACTCCGCCGCCCGCAAGGTGCGTCGTCGGTTTCGTGTTCCGCGCGCTTCGCTGGAGGCATCCCGACTACCTGCTGCCTGCCTCACTGAAGTGCGTTGGCGCTGCTCGCGTATCGTGCTGGCTCGCTGACTCCTCGCAGACAGAAGCGCTCACCGCCGCCGCTGAAGCGCACGATGCGCTCCCTTTCAGACGTGGGCGACCGGCGGGTTGCGAACGCGCCGCCGCTGCCGCTTGACGACGACGACGGCGGCGACCGCGACGCGCGTCTCGCGCAGTTCCGCGCGCGTCTCGAGCGCGGGGAGTTCTTCGCGCCGAGGCGGCGCCGCGCCGCCGCGCCGCCGTCGCAGACCGCATGAGCACGCGCCGCCGCCTCGGCGCATGTAACTTATCCCACTCTTAAATGTGGAAGTTTTTTTTGATTTGGCTTTCCCCGCCCAAAAAGCGCGCGAAGAAGAAGCGGCTCTCGCTTCGAACATTCCGCCCTTGGCGAAGCGCTGCGCAGCTGCTCCTCGGCGCCAGCTGCTCGGGCTCGTTCTGAGGACGCACGCGCCGCGAAGCAGCTTGGCATCCACCACGGCCGCGGCGAGTGAGCAGCAGCAGCGGCTCGCTCACTCGCGAACTCGCCGCACGCCCCCCAAGCCGCCGCCCCAACCATGCTCCCCGACGCCATCCGCCGCTGCGACAACGACGAGCTGGCGAAGGCCACGACCCCCGCGCGCACCAGCAAAGACCCGCCCACGCTCTTGTACGTACACCGCGTCATCGCCACCTGCGTGCTCTTGTTCGTTCGTACTGCACCCACCGCCACCGAAATGGCCACCCGCTGACTCCTGTGGACGAACCGATTCAATGCAGCGTCACGCCCGAGAGCCGCGCCGCGTTCCTGCGGCCCGTCGAGCGCGCGCCGCAGAATAAACGCCCGCGCGTCGGCCCGCTGCTCCCGTTCATCGACGATTTTACGGCCGAGGACGCGCGCCGCTCCTTCGCGCTGTACGAGTTCGCCAGCAAGAAGGCGAAGCGCAAACAGTCGGCGAGCTTCTAGCTGAAGGAGCCAGGATGACACCGACGCTCACACCAGACACGGGAGCGCTCCCGCCCCATTCTCCAGGACACGCCAGCACCGGCCCCAGCCGCGCTGCCACAAGCATGCTCGCGAGCGCCTGCACGCGTGATCCGAACGCGTGGACGAGACCAGCATCGTCTCCCAACGACGGATGATGCGGCACAGCTAAGCGATCGCGGCGCCACTGTCTCGAAACAGCATCGCAGGAAGCTGCGATTCCCGAGCGACAAGGCGCTTCGTCCACTCCACGCGAGGCACTTGGCTGCTGCCAGGCTGAAGGCGAGGGCTCGGCACGCAGGAAGACGCCCACGCAGTTGCACGTAGTATGGAAATGTACCATTAACATAATAATATGAAGGTGGAGACTGCTGTTGCGCCGACGCCCCGCTCGTGTTTGCTCTATCTGCGGGGTGGGCTGCTGGGGATACTGTATGCGTGCCAGGAGCAAGACCTAACTCTCCATGTCCTCGACGCCCTCGTCGTCGCCCTCGTCGTCGCCGCCCTGCTCGGCCTGGAGCTTGTCGATGTCCTCCTGCGAGACGAGTCCGCTCTTGAGCAGCTTCTCCTGCTCGGCAAGCGCGGTGATCCGCCGGCGCTTGGCGTCCTTCTGCTGCTTCTTCTTGGACGGCCGCGGCTTGCGCAGCTGCGCGAGCGGCCCCTTCTCGAGGGTGCGCACCTTCTTCTGGTTGCGCGTCTCCGTGCGCTTCTTCTTGTGCAGCTTGATCTTCTTCTTGTTGTTCGTCTGCACCGACTGCCCGTTGTAGCCCATGCTTGCTTCCTTGTTGCTTTCTTGTTGCTGCTGCGGCGGCGAGGAGGTAGTTGAGCTGTGCGCGCGCTCGGAGCTCTTGGACGAGAATGAGTTCACTCAGGCGAATCGTTGGTGGGCACACGAAATCGTACTTTGCGGATCGAACCTTAGCGGAGCATAACGGTGAGAGCGAACTTCATGATGACGGTCCATGACGTCCAGGACCACCTTGTGCATATGTGCACATGCCCAGGCTCGACGTGTCTGTCTGACCTGCTCAACACGTGTACGAGTGCCCTGACGGCCTTGACGTGAGCTTGGCGCGACCGTGTCTGGGTTCTGGGGGCTGAGCTCTCACTCTGTCTTCCGCGCATGCAGGCAGGGCAATCAATTCACACACAGCTAGCAACGCAGAACCCCTCGCTCGCGCGAGTGCACATTGCTTTCTTATCGTCTGCGTCCGTCTGCGTGCGAGCGAGCGCGCCAAAGTCTCTAATCACGACGCCCACTTGCTGCGCGCTGCAGCGCCATTGACACCCGCGGCCGCCGCGCCTTGCGTGCTTCTCGCTTTCTCCTACTGGTGCCACAGCGCCAGCCGCCGCTGCCCGCTTGCACCGCCTACTTCTTCGAGCGCTTGCCCGCGCCCTTCTTGGGAGTCGTTTTGCCGCGGCGCTTCATCTGGTCAAGCTTGCCTAGTCGCTCGCTGTTGAGGATCTCGAAGTTGGGGTCGTCGCCGCCGAGGCGCAGCGCGAGCGGCTTGTTGAACCACTGCACGACCTTGTCGCCCTTGAGCTGCTTGGAGATCACCTTGTTGCCCGACGGCGTGTGGCGCTGCGGCAGCCGCTGGAAGATCTTGCGCCCGAGGTCCGCGATCTGCGTCGCCGTCGTCGCCATCGCGCCCCGCCTGCTTGCTCGCTCGCTGGCTGCTTGTCTGCTGGTGCTGGGGAATGGGAGGCCATTGGTTCAGCATGTCTAGGCTGTGATTTCGCATTTCGAGGCGACTACACGCCGAATAGAGGTGAACGAAGAGGGTATAATTCGCTATTATCCGCCCTGTCGAGCCACTCAGTCCGAGCAGTGACGCAGTCGCCAACTCGCCACGCAGCGCTCACGAGCCCGAAGGAGAACGAGCCGGAAGGAGAACGAGCCGGAAGGAGAGCAAGCACGAAGAACGAGCCCGAAGGAGAACGAGTGCAGAGCTATCATGTGTCACAGCTGCGCGTGCAAGATCGGCCCGTCCATGCTGGCGTCCGACCTGTCGTGTCTGCGCGATGAGGCGCTGAAGGTCGTGGCCGCGGGCGCCGACTACCTGCACCTGGACGTCATGGACGGCCACTTCGTGCCCAACATCACGTGGGGCGCGCCCGTGATCAAGGCGCTGCGGGCGCACACCGACGCCTTCTTCGACTGCCACATGATGGTCGCCAAGCCCGAGCAGTGGGTCGACGACATCAAGGACGCCGGCGGCGACCAGTTCACGTTCCACCTCGAGGCCACAAGCGCGCCACTCGCGCTCATCGAGCAGATCCGCGCCGCGGGCATGAAGGTCGGCGTGGCTATCAAGCCCGGCACACCAGTCGAGCAGGTGATGCCGCTCGTCGACAAGGTTGACATGGTGCTCGTCATGACGGTCGAGCCGGGCTTCGGCGGACAGTCCTTCATGCCAGACATGATGCCCAAGGTTGAAGCATTGCGCGCGGCGTTCCCGGCGCTTGACATCGAAGTAGATGGCGGGCTCGGCCCCTCGACGATCGACGCCGCCGCCAAGGCGGGCGCGAACATGATCGTGGCCGGCAGCTCCGTGTTCCGTGCGAGCAGCCCGGCGGCGGTAATCCTCGAGATGCGCAACAGTGTCGAACGGCACGGCAATGGCAAGGCGGACGACGAGCTCACCAAGTTGTAGCCACACACACACACACACCTCTGGATAGCATTTGACCAGGCGACCAGCAAGGAGAGATGCGCTCCTTACGCGACTTTGGCTCACGCTCCATCATCTCATCGATGCTACCTACCAATCACACACAATACAAACGATGTCCAGGACAAGACACGCTGCAAGCTCATGGCAACACATGCATGTTTATCAAGAATACTCGGTCAGCGCTCTCTAGCTTTGACGCCGCCATTCCTACGGTTGCCATTGCCTCTATCGAGGCGGAAGCAGCAGCAGCAAGCGGCAAAACATACAAGAGCGCCGCGTTGGACTGGTGCTCTATTTACATATCTTCGTCGCTGTCGTCGTCGGCGGCGGCGTTGACGCCCTCGTCCGCCAGGCGCGTGTACGTGCCCTTGGACCACGAGCTCAGCGTCACGAGCTTGAACTCGGCCATCTTGCGGTCGAAGTGCTGCAGCAGCTTGCACTGCTCAGGCGTGAGCGTCTGGCCCTCTTTGCAGATCGTGTGGTCCTGATTAAGCACCACGGCGCCCTTCTTCAGATCAACGGGCAGTCCGAGCGTGCGCAGCGACTCAACCATGCTACCGATGAACTGCGGGAGCGGTCCCTGCGGGATCTTGACCGTTTCGGTGGCCACGAAGCCCGAGCGCGCGAAGTCCACCTCCGAAAGCTTTGCGAAGTACGCGAGCACCTCGTCCTTGCTTTTGTTCGTGAAGAGCAGCCCGACGTTGCCGTTGAGGTCGTTCGAGAGCTTGGAGAGGTTGTCCGCGTACTCTTCCTCAGGCGAGCGGCCAAGCGCAACCTTCATGACCTTGTTCTTGCCGAGGAAGAATCTGTTGACACAAGCGATCCGTTAGTTTCGGTTCGGGAGATAGAAAGCACCACAGCACGTGCCACACCTGCTGTCGCGGAAGTCCATGCGTACGTCCTTGAAATGGTTGGTGCGCATGTTGACGAACGAGAAAGCGAAGACCGAGTCGTACGCGTCCACGGCCTCGCGCACGGACTCGACGATCTTCTGCTTGAGGTCGCTCGTCTTCTTGTCGACCTTGGTGAGCGCCTTGGTGCGCTGGCGCTTGGACTTGGGCATCGTTCGCTTGTTTACTTGGTTGGCTGCTTGTCTACGTTAGCGCTTGGGACCTTTGGAGGCGAAATGCTGGTGGCTTGTCAAAGCGTGATGAAGTGTCGGCCTCCACCAACCAAATCAATCCGGCATTTTTTCACTACTACAACTGGTTCGATAGTCACATCACTATACATTCTTCCAGTCAACACCATCCCTCGTTAATCTCACTATCTGTTCCCACTTTCACTCACTTATGTAAAGTATGCCTCTGTCTCAAGTGCTGATAGTGACAAAATCCCGGATCATCTCTCCTTCCCACCAACCAATCGACCTGAAGTTGCCCACTCCCCCCTTCGCGACACCAGCGCCCGCACCCCGCCCGCTCCTTCCTCACGACCATGGCCTGGGGACTCCCGGACCCCGTTTCCTCTAAGAGCGCCAGCAGCAGCGCCGCTACTGCGAACACTTCCTTCGCGGCCAGCGCTGCGAAGCCCGTGAGCGCCGCGTCTCTGCAGGAGGCGATCGCGAGCGCCGAGGCCATCGACGTGTTCGCTGCCGTCAAGCCCGTGACGCGCGTGCAGCTCGAGGGCGTGGCGCTGCTGCAGATCCTCAAGCACTGCCACGAGAGCGCGCCCGCGGCCGTCACCGGCTCGCTGCTTGGGCTCGAGAGTGACGAGGAGGCGACGCTCGAGGTGACCACGAGCTTCCCGGCGCCGCCGCGCGCCGACAAGAAGCGCGACGGTGATGAGTACCAGATCGAGATGATGAAGAGCCTGCGCGAGGTCGGCATGGACAACAACAAGGTCGGCTGGTACCAGTCCGTGCTCATGGGCACGTTCTGCACGGCGGCGCTCGTTGAGGCGCAGTTCCAGTACCAGCAGTCGCTCGGCCCGAATGCGGTCTGCATCGTGTACGACGCTGCGGAGACGGCCAAGGGCTCGCTCAGCATCAAGGCGCTGCGTCTCAAGAAGTCGTTCGTCGAGGCGTACAAGGCCGGCGTATTCACCAAGGAGAGGTAGGTGGACTTGTGAACATTGCTGGAATGATGGATACCTCCAGGCTGGAAGGACGGAAGCTCACGAGGCTGGTGGTTGACGGGCAACCTGCCTGCGCAGCTTCGCCAAGGACGACATCCGCTCCACGACGGTGTTCGAGGAGCTGCCGATCCAGGTGCACAACTCGGACGTGGTCAAGTGCTGGCTCCAGGAGGTGGTGCACTCGAACGAGAGCGTGGCGGCGAACAGCTTTGAGCGCCTCGACCTGGCCACGAACGCCTATCTCGAGAACAGCCTCAAGAACATCAGTGTCTGGGCCGATGAGCTCGCGCAGGAGCACTACAAATTCCAGGGCTACGAGCGCGCACTACAGAAGCAGCGCGTGGCGTACCAGCAGTGGCAGAACCGGCAGCGCGAGGAGAACAAGGCGCGCCGCGAGAATGATGAGGAGCTGCTCCCGGAGGAGGACCCCAACTTCTTCAAGTCGGTGCACCAGCCGTCGCGCCTCGAGTCGCTCTTGATCACCAAGCAGATGAACACGTACTGCGAGCACATCAACCGATACGCCGGCAAGTCGTTCCAGAAGCTCTTCCTGGCGCAGAAGTTCCACCAGAGCCAGTAAACCCCCTGCGCATGCAGCGTGCTCCAGCTCTCTCGCCGTGGCGCGCACCACGCTCCCGTCTTCGATCTGGCAAACGATTCGGGGGGCTTGCTTCCACGCGATATTGCATCAGGTGCGGCTGGCAGTTTGGGTGTCTCCTTCGTGGCGACGCTTGATCGCCAGCGAGCACATGGGCAGTGAGCGGGGCGAGAACGGTAGCGGTGGTGTCGAGACGATGACAGCAGCAGGAGACTGCGAGGATGGTTCCGTGGAGAGGGGGTAAAAGAGAGAGAGGAGCTGAGCAGATGTTCGGTGTGGACGGCAGAGCTCTTCGAAGGTGGTTAGTAGGTAGAAAGGTGGCTCGGCTGCGGCTCACCCCTAGCTCCGCTCTCTCGCTCGCGGGCGAGCTGGTGGATAGATGGAGTCGCGCCGCGCTGCTCGCTGTCTCTAGTATTCATTTTATCGCGCTCGCGTGCGTCTCGTCGTCCGCTCCGATCGATCGATCGATCGTTCATCCAGTTCTCGTACCTCGTTCGCGCTGCCTCGTGCCTTTCAGTTGTTCGATTCGATCGCTACGGTTCCTCTGTCAGCGCGCTCTTCTTCGTCTTCACCTGTGCTGCGCCGCTGTCACAAGTCAATCGTCAAAGTTGGTTCGCTGAGGACCACAGTTGTGCAGCAATCGGCCATTTCACTCGAACTCACACCTGTACAGATTGTAGATGTGCGGGTTCGCCTTGATCTCTGCGACTTCATTGTCCATGCGAGCCGCGCGCTTCATGAGCCGTTCACGCACCGACAGCATGCGATCTGGGACGAACTTGGTTGTTAGCGCCTGCAAGAACATGTGCCACGACGCACTCCGTTCGAAGAGATCGTGCCGGCGCACGAAGATGCTGTTCTCAGGTTTGCATCCTTCCGAGGTGGACGCTGCTGCTGCTTCAGAGGCACTGCTCTCGCCGATCATGATGGGACTGTTCTCTGGTGTCAGCACTGACGCGTCGCCGTTTCGGATGAACTCGAAGAGCGCGCAGAGTTGGTTCATCGTGTCCATCGAGACAGCTGCAGCTCCAAGAGTCGAAGTCGAGCCAGCAGGAACGCCTCCGTCTTCTCCGGATGCTCGCATCTGCTGGAGATCGAGTCGAGAGAGCATCCACTTGACACGGTGCAAGAGTAGCTGGTCGTCCTGGCTCCCACCTGCCACTGCAGACAACGAAGAGGACGCGTTGTGCACCTCGAGCTCGGTCTCATCCAAGTCGATCTTCTCCATCAACTCCTTTCGCTTGCTCTCGTGCAGCCCGACAACATCCTTGAGGTCGCGTGTGAGCAGCGGGTTGTCCTTGTACATCTTCTCGATGCGGTCGACCGTGCCCGGATGGATGTTCCGCACCGCCTCGAGCATGCCCTGTACGCGTGCGATGTTCTGCTCGGCCGTATGGATGCCGAAGCGCGTGGCCTGCGTCGCATCGTGCATCTCTACGAGCTCCTGCTGCTTCTCGGCGAGCTTGGTCTCCATTTGTGCGATTGACGCCTGAAGCGCGGCGATGTTCTCTTGGTACAGCCGCGCGTTCGCCTCAAGTCCGAGACACATACGCTTCTGGTCCTCAAGACTGCGCAGTAGATGCATCTTGGAGAGGACGCTCTCGACGTTGCCGAAGAGTACTTGGTGCTTCCAGAGTCGGAAGAAGCCGTACTTGATGTGCCGACGCTGCCGACGCTCGTACGCCAAGCAGATCGTCTCCTTCGCCACGCGGCTGCTCTTCTTGTGTGATGCAAACACATACCAGCAGCGGAACGGCGTCTGGAAGATGCGGCGGGAGTATGCGTTCCACTCCTCTACGACGTTTGCGCGTAGCGCGTGCTGGTACTCGGCTCGGATGTGCCACTTGCGCAGCAGTCGTACAAGGTTCTCCTTCGTTGTATCCTCAAACAGCCGGCGCACGCGGCGAATACGTTGGCCGTAAAAAGCCCACGCGCGGAGGTGCTTGCGCAGGTTTGTGTGTCGGTAGTGCGCGTCGATCTTGCGCAGATTGTGGTGCTTGTCGAAGCGACTGAGCGTGCGCCGCTCGTTCACGCGCGCAATTGCCTTGTCCACTTGCGCGGCGCGGAAGAGCTGCAGCCACACGCCCCAGATCTTCAGCAGACACTTCTTCCTGTCGTGTGCTATGGCGCGCTGCAGCTTGAGCTTCGCTGGCAGGAGCTCCACAGAGTACATTAAGCGGAAGTACATGCGCAGGACGTGCTCTTGGTGCTTGCCGCGGATCGTGCGGATGTTTTCTTTGAGGAACTCTTCGTGCACCATCTCGGTCGTCACGACCTCGAAGCGACCGAGCGACTCGAGTCGATGCCGCGCTTCGAGGTGACGCTTCTTCGCGTCCGCAGACGCCTTCTTGCGACTGCGAGGTCCCAGCGACGATGACTTCCACGGCGCAAAGACACTCTTGATCAGCGTGCGCTGCTTGGCTTGGAACCTGCGCTCTGTCTCCTCGATGCGGCGCATGCGCAGCGGCAAATTCATGAGCACTACATCTCGGAGCTCCGCGAGCACCTTGCGCAGCAGCGTGTTCGTGCGTTCGATGTGCATTGCGACGACCTGTCGGTTGATAAACTCCTCACGCGCCGAGAACTGCTCCACACACGCAAGCAATGTAGCGCACTTACGCGCGCGCCAAGCGCCTAGCGCACCGTAGAACTTGAGGAATCGCCGCCGTGTGATGAACGCGCGACAGAGCATTGCGATTTTCGTGGCTGCGATCTGCCGTTGTTTGTCGCCTGACGCTACCTCGTAGAAGACGCGGTCGAGGCGCCGAACTGTCGAGCGCAGCTCGCGCACTGCGTGGGTTATGTGCGCACCAGCGCTCGGGTGCACGGTGGATGCCGCTGCCGAGGCTACAGCCGCAGCTCTGCGTGCTTTCCCCGCAGCGTACACGTCGTTCATTGACTGCTGGACGAGCCGCTCGATCTCCTGCTGGTGGTGTGTGCGCTGGGCGTCTTCAACCCCGGTGTTCGGGGTCGATCTTCGTACCCCTCCTCTGGCGCTACTGCTGCTGTTGCTGCTTGTGTACGCTAGCGAGCGCACACGCTTGTCGAGCGACGCGACCTCCCCTGCAATCTGCGTCATGCACTCCATCGTTGCGACACCGACAGGGGCGCTGCGTGGAGCAGGTGCTGTATCACTACTACTGCTCCTGCTGCTGACGAGCGGCGCCGCGTGCGAGAGATTCGCATTGCGGCGGCCAACACCACTCGATGCAGGTCCTGCGGTTGCCGCTGCTGTCGCTCGTGTCGTGTTGAGTCGCCGAGCATTAGCCTCCGGCGCAGTGACGCTGCTGTGCTGCTGCGCGCGCTGCTCACTGGCGGCGGTGCCGTCCACCGCGCGTTGGAGCAGCACTTCCTCTAGCGACTTGGCGTTCGGCTGCAGCCGCGAGGCCTTACGCACCATCCACGCGCTTGTTGTTGTTGCTGCTGCTGCTGCTGTTGTTGAGTGCAGCGAAGCACCGCTTGCTTGCTCGCTCGACCTGTTTGTTGTCTGGACTGCTGTCTGGTCGTGTACATACGAAGCGACGACCAGTTGAAGTTATGCTTGATAAAGAGGTTATTGCGTGTGGTTTGGTGGTGAGAGGACCTCGGCCTTGAAGCAATGCTGATCCAGTTAGTCTTCCTCCTCTTGTATGTTAGACAGTGATGCAGGTCATCTTCACTGAGCTAGTCTTAAGATCTGCCCCACATATGAACGTGGAGCTACTACTTCTCTCTATCTCTCTCCGGATTGCCATGGACTCGACCAGTGGATACACACCACGAGCGAGTACTCTGTGTCGTTTGCAACCGTGTCGTTTGCAAGTAGCTAACAATGCCACGTGGAAGCTCAGGCATGCGAGGGTGGGCGGCGCCGTCGTTCATTCCACCGAGTTCCGCAGAACAAAAAGCGTCGACGGACTCGCTCGCAAGGGCGACGCGGAAGGAATTCTCGCACTGGACATGGCGCCACCGATCGATCGGACCATCTGACTGTCTATCTGGAGAATCCGCCAGTATTCTCTAACTCACCTCGCCAACGCTGCTGCCGCTGTCCCTGCGGCTGTTGCTCCTGCTGCTTAGACCACAGTCACCATACTCGTGCTCAACGCCTCGAACGCGACGCTCGGAGCGAGCGCTGTAGTCGCGCAGCCGGATGCTCGCAGTCTGTACGGAGAGCCTGGTCGTCGTGGAGCTTGGCGTCCTCCAGATGCTGATGGACAGAGCGGTTTTCTCTCTCTCTCTCTCTATCTCTCTCTCTCTGTGTGTGTGTGTGTGTGTGT
>JAASFZ010000400.1:0-18432 GCA_023334075.1 Globisporangium nunn | reverse complement strand
GAAGGAGGGGAAGGAGATCGCGGAGATGGCGAGGTTCAAGGACCCGAAGCTGGCGGACAAGAAGGTCGTCCTCAAGTGTATCAGGAACATCTTGCGCTGTACCAACAGTGGATGCAAGGCCAACTTCTGGAACAGAGATGTCAACGCTGCGCGGAACATGCTGGAGCTGCTCAAGAGCGGACTGAAGGGGAAGCACGGAGCGAGACGACTGCGAGCATTTCGGCGAGGTCAGTAGTGCAAGTCACATAGACTGACAAAGTGGCTGGAAAGACTCGCAGCGTACGCGTTGCGGGAACACGTCGCCAGCCACATCCACATATTCAGGCATAGCGACCAGTAGGACATTCGCAGTGCCAGCAGGTGATATATCACCTGAAATCCTCCGTGTTACAACATTAGGCGACAGCATGACATCGGAACCACCCAGTCCGCTGCTCGACTGTACAGCGCAACTGGAAACGCCTGCGCACGAAGGACGCCTCTTGCTTTCATGTTAAGCGCCGAGCCAGTGTGATAGAGCATGCCCACATACACACCTTCCGCCTCCCCCAACCATGACGGAAGACGTCCAAGCAAGAGCTACACCAAAGCTTCCACTCTACTTCACAAGATCCGGAAGGAATGTGTCCGCACACAGCACAGGATCTCAGACGTGATACATGAGCACCGGCGTTCAAGCTATTGCGTGTTAGTTCTCATAGACATGCAACATTCCCAAACGCTGACGTCAACTACGATTTCTCAGCTGGAAGCACGAACACGAACTCCTCGTGACTCTGCGAGCAGCTTTTCGGGCAACAGTAGACCACGACGCTCAGCCAGTCCATTCCGCCACCTGCAGACACCGGAGTTGCGGCGGAAGACCCCACCGCTGCTGCCATAGTCTTCTTTGTCGTCGCTGATGCTGCTGATCGCGATCCTGACATCTCGTCATCGTTGTCATCATCCTCTCCATTATCGTCGCCGTTCAGCGAACCCGACACCACGACCGGAGTGGAGGACGGAACGGTAGTTGGCGTTGCGATCGGACTCGCGAACTGATCGACTTTGAGGAAATAGTTGATTGTCGGCGTGAGCTGCAGCTCAAAGACGCGTTCGGCGCCGCAGACGCACTTGGGGACCTTGATGCCTTGCGGCTTTGGCACCGGCCAGAGCGGCTCGCCCCCGTAGTCGTAGCGCAGACACTGCAGCGGACAGCGGCTGATGCGCTTCTGGAAGCGCATAAAGTGACGCTGTTGCGCGGGCGTCTTCTCGTACGACTCGCCCGACGATGACACCTTGCCACCACCGCCGCCTTCTGCTGCCCCAGTCCGCTTCCCTTTCTTCGAGCTCGAAAGGAGCTTGCGTAGATCACCGACGTCGGTCGACTTCTCTTCCTCCTCCTGCTTCATGTAATCCTCCAGTAGCGCATTCTCGTGCGAGAAGTCGTTCTCGCTCGCGTAGTCTTCGTACGGCTCGTCGATTACTTCAATCAATCTCGGAGGGAAGACATTTGTACTCGAGGGTGTCGTCAACGCGGCGGCTGTGTTGTCGAGTGAGGCAAGCGCACTGACAGCGCTCTGCTTTTCCTTCTTGTTTCCAGCGAAGGTTGTTTTGGTGGCTGCAGACATAGCGTCATCACGCTGCAGCAGCAGCTTCTCCAAGTCGAACGGGTCGTCAGTGGCGCCATCATTGCCATTGTCATTGGCGTCGTCTCCCCAATCGCTGTCGTCGCTGTCATCGCCAGCGTCCCATGCGCTGCGCTTCTCCTCCGGCCCAGAAGCCAACTCTTCGGGGTCCGCACTTGCAGTTGTGTTCGTCGCCACTGGCGCCACCTCGCTTTGGTCGCGCAGCACGCGCCAGCTGCCTGGCGTCTCAGTGCACTCGACCGAGTTGCAGCCGAAAACGTACAGCGAGCGGTCCACATCCACCGGCGCGTACACCTGCGCGACGAGGAAGAGCGCCTTGTGGCAGCGCGGACACGCGAGCGACGCGGCTTCTTGCGGCGGCGCGCTGCTGTTGTACCATGCCTGCAGCGCACAACATTAGGCGTTCAAACAACGCACGTGCACACTGCAGAGATAGAGAGAGAGAGAGAGAGAGAGAGAGAGAGAGCTAACGCACGGGCGAGCCACCGGCTTTGCACGCAGTCGGCAGGCGGTCGTCCACCGCCTGGCGCTCCTGCACGGTGCCGAGCAGGACCGCGCGCTCGTCGTCCGCCATCGATCTGGTTGTGATTGGCATCAAACGTCGCTTAGTTGGTCCTGGGTTTTAGCACTATCGTCTGTTGCTGCCTCCTCAAGTCGGGGTTCTTAGCATACGATCCGCAAGTCTGCAAACAACTGGAACTATGAGTGGAGCATGCGCGCATACTCGAGCCGAGTCCAGCAATATTTCGCAGATCTTAGCATACAGAGACGCCGTCAAGCGCTCTCCGCCGTTTGTTAGCCCCACTTTTTTTCACGTCAAAGCACGCCAAAGGCTCGCCACAACTCAAGCCCGAGCAGCAGCAGCAGCAGCCCCCAGCACCCGGAGCGAGCAAGCACCATGAGCGACGCCAGCAGCAGCAGCCCCAACAACAACGTGCCGTCCGAGTTCCGCATCTCGGAGAAGTGGGACAAGTGCATCGAGAACTTCACGCTGCACTTCGCCGCGGGACTCGTGGCGGGCGGCCTCACGTCCGTCGTGCTCGCGCGTGCGTCTCCCTCCTTCTCTCTATCTCTTGCATAGGCGGAAACCGGCTCACTCACACGCATTCTCGCGTCTGCCGCACACACACACACACACACACACCAGGCTCGGGCGGCGCGCGCGGCGCGCTGACGGGCTTCGGCGCCGGCGCGGGCGCCGGCTCGAGCTGGACGACGTGCCAGCTGGCGTTCAAGGGCCACAGCGACGCGCAGGCGCAGCTCGACAAGGCGGACAAGATCGTGGACGAGATCAAGGAGAAGCTCGCGCAGCCGTAAACTCGCTGCTCGCTCACTGGGCGGTGGCACGCGAGGGAAGAAAAGAGGCGAGCGGTGGAGATGGTCGCCGCCAGGTGATGTGACCGCATTCGTGCCGAGCGAGAAGGGTCTTCACTGTTAATAAACTACTGTACGCGGATCTCGCGCTGTGCGTGCGCGTGTGTGTGTGGTGGGGTTGCCTACGCTGTCGGCTGCTTGCTTCGCTAGCTACGCACGCCGCGTGAACGACACGAGCAGGTCGCAGCCGCCGACGTACACTTTGTTGGGCGCCGTGGTGCTCAGCACCTGCGGCTCGTGCGGCTCGACGGACTCGCCGTTGATGAACGAGCCGTTCGTGCTGTCCAGGTCGACGAAGACGATGCGGCCGCCCGGCTCGATCCGGAGCTGTCGCCCGCGTGTGGTTCACGCAGTTCGTACGTCAGTCCGGCCACTGCAGCTTCAGCACTCAACCCCCTCTTATCGGCCTCCTAACCTGCGCGTGGGTGGTCGACAGCTCAGCGTCCTTCGGCATGCTGAGGCCGTTCGGCGCGCGGAACTTGCGGCCCGTCGAGCGCCCGATGAGGCACGAGCGATGCGTTCGCTGCGTTTACGTACAGATCACTGCAGTAAGTGCGTGCAAGCGTCCCATACCTGAGTACACCCTAGCTGAACCTACTGTGTCGAGGTGCAGCGCGAACGAGTGGCCCTTGTACGGCCCCGCGACGCACTTGATCGCGACGTCGAAGGCGTCCGCAGTCATCGCTTCTGCTACTGCAGCTGATGCTACTGCTGCTCGCATGTACAAACGCGCAGCAGTAGCAGCACCGCATCGTTTAGTGTGCAGGTGGATAGCATCACATACCACATCACACACGCACGCACCGTCGCCTCCGCCTCCGCCGTCGTCGTCTTCTGGCGCCTTGGCCGCCAGATCCGCGAGAATCGCCTGCTTGGAGGCCGCGAACTCTGCGCGCAGCTCTGCACAGCGCGCGTCCGTCTGCGCGCTCAGCTTCTGCATTGCGCGCATCGGCCGCGTTACCGTCAGAAGAACCGCCTCATCCCGCAGCAGCGAGCAAGCAAGCAAGCCGCAGGAGCAGCGCCGACGCGCGGTCGCACCTGCGACGCGTGGCTGCAGTCGAGTGTGAAGAGCTCCTCGACGGTGATCGCGTCATCCAGCAGCACGACGCGCTCGGCCGCCGCTTCCGCGCGGGCGTCGGCGGCCGCGTCATCGGCGCCGGCGAGCTTGCGCTTCATGTTGGCGATGGTGCTTTTACCGAATTGCGGCGGCTGGGTGTCACTCTCGCGGGGAGCTCGTCTGAGTGACTCGCCCGGCACCAGACTTCCAAGATGGCGGACGTGCGGCAGAAGCACGTGGTCGTGAGCAAGCCGATCGTGTACGGGTCCGCGGCCACGTACCTCGGGCGCAAGGCCGAGGAGACGAAGACCCACCGCTGGTCCATCTACGTGCGCGGCGTGGACGGCGAGGACCTCTCGTACATGATCAGCAAGGTCGTCATCACGCTCCACATGAGCTTCGCCAACCCTGTTCGCGGTGCGTGCGAGCGAGGAGCTATGCATCGTGGGGAGAATAAGGGCGTGTGCACGAGTGCTAACGGCTGGCACAGTGCTGACCGAGCCGCCGTACGAGGTGACCGAGTTCGGCTGGGGCGAGTTCGAGACGCGCATCCAGATCCACTTCCACGACGCGCACGAGAAGCCCGTCGACATCATCCACATGCTCGTGCTCTACCCGCCGGGCAACCAGCCTGCGAGCACGAAGAAGGTGAGGGGAGAAGCGCCATATCTAAACGCACGGAGTGCCGGAGCGTGCGCGCGGTGGCTGACACTCGAACTCTCTTGGTCCCATTGCCACAATGCGCACAAATGCAGCCGGTGATCAGCGAGTTCTACGACGAGCTCGTGTTCAGCGAGCCGACCGAGTTCTTCTACAAGAAGCTCATGGCGGGTCCGTTGCGAGTACCTCGGGAGTTTGTTCGTTGCTTGCCCAGCCGAGTGGTGATCGCTCACGGCTGGCGCTTCTCATAATGTACACACGAACGAACAACAGGACCAGACAGACAAGCACCGCCGCATCCGCTGCAGGAGCACTTCCCGACGTATTCGGATGTCGCGGTGCTCAAGACGCTCGCGCACGCGCAGGAGTTCGTGAGCAAGGAGCTCCAGGAGACCAAGGACCTGCTGCTGCACACGGACATCGAGCTCAAGGAGCTCCGAGACCGCGTCGCCGAGCTCACGAAGAAGAAGCCCACGGACAAGAGTGCGGCGCCGACTGCGGCGCCCACCACAGGCGCGCTTTAACATGATGATACTTTGGCAACTTCGCTCTATGCAGCTGATGAACTAGTGTGGACGGCCAGCCGTGACGACAGCTGACAGCAAGTTCTCAGTCTACCCAACTCTTAGATCTGTTGATCGTTCCGCCAAGTGCTTGGAAGCACGCGGGTATATCCACGCAAGAGGAACGCATGATGAAGCACACTCAATCACATTGGTCTAAATAAGAGGGATAGGAAGAAGGCTGGTGATGCTGCCTCACTCTCACACCGCACGCGCCGCTACCGCGTTCTTGTCCGTCGCCGCGTCGTGCGTGCGCGCCCAGGCGTTCACGAGCTCCAGTCCGCGCTCCACCTCGCGGTCGCTCAGGCTCGGCTCCTCGCGCGGCTTCATCGTCTCAAGCTCGTCGTTCGTCGGCGATGCCAGCAGCGTGTCGTCCGAGTCCGAGTCGGCTGTGTCGTCACTCGACTCGAGCAGGTCGCGCGTCTCAAAGTCCGTCAGCTCGATACTCTTGTCGTGCTTCTTCTTGGCCGCCTTCTTGCTGAAACAGTCCATGCGCACCCAGTTGAGTCCGATACCCAGGAACGACACTGCGAGACCGACGAACTGCTCGAGCGACAGGATGTGCCCGAACAAGATCACCGATAGCACGATGCTCAGAACCTTGCGACACGTGCCGATGATCGACGTCGTCAGCGCGCCGAACTTTTTGATCGTGAAGAAGATGAACGCCTGGCCCATCGCGCCCGTGAGACTCAGCAGCAGCAGGTTCGGCAGCGACGGCATGACCTCCTCCAGGAACGACGGGATCTCGCCCATCGCGACCATGCCGACCGCCGAGAAGACGCACTTGTACATGTTCACAGCGTACATGAGGTCGAACGCGCCGATGTGGAACTGCTCCATGTATTTGTCCTCGAGCGCGCCCGTGGCACCGTCGAAGAGCAGCGAGATGAGCAGCAATGAGAAGCCCAGGAGCACGTTCGGCGTGCGCTCATGCACGCGGTGGTGGTCGTGCATCTCGTTCGTCTGCACCGCCTTGTGCTGCTTCTCGTGCGCCGTGCCGACGAGAAACACCGCCACGCCCACCGAGAGCACCACCACGGACACGTACTTCTTGAGCGCGTACGACTTGCCCATGAACACACCCATGATCATCACCGGGATAGACTTGCACGACTTGCCGAGGATGCGCGTGATGAACGTCACGTAGCGTAACGCCACCATGGACGCGATCGTGGAACCAAACGCCAGCAGCCCCACGATCATGAGCTTGCTCTGCGGCATCGTCGACGGCGGCTCCTTGTTCGCGGCGCGCAGCGCGAGCGCCACGAGCGCGTAGAAGAAGCAGAACACGAACGTCAGCGACATCTCGCCGAGCACGCGGTGGTTCGTCATCTTCTCGAGCACGAGGCCGTTGAGCGTGAACGAGACCATGATGCCGAGGAAGCAGTACGCCAGCAGCCAGAAGCTCTTCTTCGCCTCGGCCGCTGTCTGCTCACCGTCACCGTGCACGACGACCGTCACCTGCTGCTCACCGGCGGCGGCGGCACCCTGCTGCTGCTGCTTCTTGCCGTTCTCGAGGTCGCCCACATCCACATACTTGACACTCTGCAGGTTCCCGCGCGCCTTGTCGCTCAGCACGATCTCGGCATACGGGAGCTCGCCATTGTTGGAGGAAGAGGAGGTGGCGGACTCGTGGCAGACCATCGTAGTATGCGACTGGTGGAACAGAAGCGAGCGAGCGACTGAGTGACTGACTGGGCGACTGCGTGCGGGTCGCTCCGGAATTTCACTTGTGTCGCACTCGCATGCGCAGTCGGTCGCCGGGCAGGAAAGCAGCAGCAGCAGCCACAGCCGGAAAAGCTCCTTCGAGAGAGCTCCCTCTCAACCTTGTTGCGTCTTTCTTACGGGTGCTTCGACACAAACGCCGAGTGAGAGCGCCACCACCGGTCTGTTTCAATAGGTCGGAACGATAGTGAAGAAACCGAAGTGCCTTGAAAACGCAGGTCTTTTGAGCATACGGAATTAGCGGAGTTGATTCGCTGGGGCAGTACGCCAATGAACGGGCGAGAAATATCGGACTCACGCAATGTGACATCCTACGAAAGAGAATACTGAAGCAGAGACGGAGCAAGAAACGGCTGGTGACTTGAGGTTTGCATAGCTCGACACCTGAACTCACGAAACAGCATGTCCGCACGGATCCTGAACCGGCACACTCCCTTTAGTGCATGATGCCTGGTGCGCAGGTGTGGCCGACCCAAGCCCTAGAGGTCTACGCGCGTGGTGACCGGAGCTCACATTCGCCGCCAATTGGCTCATGTGCGCGAGGAAGATGGGACCATCTTGATCGCGTTGGCGTCCCAGCCTCCTCCACCAAGCTTCTGGAGTTGCTCGGGATCAGCAAACTCAAGAAGCCTGGCGCCCCATGCCTCTCGAACTGCTGGTGCTGATGTCGTGCCTTCCTCGTTGACACCAGTGAGGCTTGGTTTTCGCAATCACAAAACGTGCTGGGATCTTCTCGTGACATCCAAGTTTGCACTGCGTTGTCTTGACTTCTCATCTTCATCGCCGTCTCGCCAGCAAACAAAGCAAAGCGCTGCTGCTTGGTGCTTCGTGCGCTGATGCTGCGCATTAGCTCTTTCTCATGATGCCAATGCAGTCACGCCAGACTTCGACGATTGGGATTTTTTCTTCCAGTTGGTTAGTTCACACTTGCCACTCCTGTCACTCGTGCGGGGGACTTCCTTCAGCTCATCACGTCGTTTCGTACAATGTATCCATTTCAGGAACAGCTAAAGATACAACGAGTCATGTGCTATATCTGCACACGCACTTGCACGCCGCCGCCTCGCTCGCATACGCGCGCACGCACGCACGCACGCACACCCGCCCGCATTCTCCGAAGACGACAGCGTCGACCATCCGAGAAGAGCGCTGAGAGCGAGGCGACCCACCACCAGCGCTGGAGAGCAGAAATCAGCGACCACCTACACCTTTCACAACGGCAACATGGCATCCACGTCTGTGCTGCAGCACTTTGAGGTATACCAGAAGGCACGCGTGACGTTCGTGCAGGCAGTGGCAGAAGCCGCGTCGCGGCCGCAAAACATCGAAGTGATGCAGAATGCCGGCGTGATGCAGCTGCTGCGTCCGCTGCTGCTCGACAATGTGCCGAGCATCCAGCAGTCGGCGGCACTCGCGCTCGGCCGCCTCGCCAACTACAGCGACGACCTCGCAGAGGCGGTTGTGGGCAATGAGATCCTCCCGCAGCTCGTCTACTCCCTCTCGGAGCAGAACCGGTTTTACAAAAAGGCGGCGGCGTTCGTGCTGCGAGCTGTCGCCAAGCACTCGCCCGAGCTCGCGCAGGCCGTGGTGGACTCTGGCGCGCTCGAGGCGCTCGTGCCGTGCCTCGAGGAGTTTGACCCTACGGTGAAAGAGGCGGCCGCGTGGGCGATCGGGTACATCGGCCAGCATACTGCAGAGCTGGCACAGCATGTCGTGGACGCCGGCGCGGTTCCGTTGCTCGTGCTCTGCATCCAGGAGCCAGAGGTCGCACTCAAGCGCGTCGCTGCGTCTGCGCTCGGAGACATCGCCAAGCACTCGCCTGAGCTCGCGCAGGCTGTCGTAGACCCGGGTACGGTCGCGTACCTCGCGCCGCTCATCCAGCACCCAGATGCGAAGCTCAAGCGCCAGGTCTGCAGCTGCCTCGCACAGATCGCGAAGCATTCAGTGGACCTCGCTGAGATCGTCGTGGAAGCCGAGATCTTCCCCAACATCCTCTACAGCCTCAAAGACATCGACCATACCGTGCGCAAGAACGCCGCCACGTGCATTCGCGAAATCGCCAAGCACACCCCGGAGCTTGCGAAGTTGATTGTGAACGCTGGTGGCGCGTCTGCGCTTGTGGACTACATCGCCGAGGCATCCGGGAACAACAAACTGCCGGGGATCATGGCGATCGGATACATCTCGGCGTTCTCAGAGACGCTCGCGCTCGCAGTGGTCACGTCGAAGGGCATCTCGCCGGTCAAGAACGCGCTGGTCTCAGAGCCGGAGGACCATATTAAGGCCGCCTCGGCATGGACTCTCGGTCAGATTGGGCGTCACACGCCCGACCACTCGCGTGCGATCGCCGAGGCGGACGTACTACGGCACCTGCTTGCATGCATGATCCACCCGAACAGCTCGGACGACCTCAAGACGAAGGCCAAGCGCGCGCTTAAGAGTATCCTTGCCAAGTGCACACACCTCCAGGCGCTGCAGCCACTACTGCGCGAGGCGCCGATGAAGGTACAGAAGTACATCCTAAAGCAGTTTGCACAGATGCTGCCGCACGACCTCGAGGCGCGGCGCTCGTTCGTGCAGAACGGCGGGCTCGAGTTCCTGCAGCAGCTCAGCGAGGCAGCGGGCGGCAAGCTCACGGAGTACATCCTCGAGATCAACAACTGCTACCCACCAGAGATCGTCGAGTACTACTCGCCTCACTACTCCAAGACGCTGCTCGACAAGCTCGACGAGTACCAGCCCCAAGTGCGGTGAGCGCGCACGGACTGCTGCTTGTGGTGGGATATCAGGATATGCCGAGCATAGGTATCATCAGTCCACCTTGTGGAGACACAAGATCCATGCAATTTTCGCTTCTTGCTTTCTATTTGTATTGATTTGATCGGCTTTATCAATTCAGAGGACGCATTGTGTCCACTTCGTACCTAACAGAATGCCCAGTTAGCGTCCATATTCTAGGTCTAAACACCTTGCTGGTTGGTTGTGCAATGCTGCGCACGTTCGCGACGCGGCTACTGGTGCCGCCGCATCAGTCTGCCTACCACCGCCTCGTCCACTGCTCTCGCGCCGCTCTCTCCAGTCAAAACTACAGCACCAGTAGCAATAGCAGCAGCAGCAGTAGCAGTAGTAGCAGTAGCAGTGGTGATGGTGATGAGCATGGTGACGGCATGATCCGACTGGCGAAGCTCATGGCGCAGCGCGGGTTGTGCTCGCGACGCGAGGCGGACGCGTACATTCAGGCGGGCTGCGTGCTCGTGAACGGCGAGCGCACGCAAGGCGACTGGCTCAAGGTGCCCGGGGACAGCGACGTGCGTCTCGACTTCCGTGCGCAGCGCCACCAGAACAAGAAGGTCACGATCGTGCTCAACAAGCCGCTTGGGGTCGTGAGCGCGCAGCCCGAGGACGACCACACGCCCGCGATCAAACTTCTGACGTTCGCGAACGAGTGTCGGGAGCTCAACAAGTCGCGACCGCGCGGTGTGCAGGACGAGCCGCTCAAGCTCTGGAAGATGGCGGTCTGCGGCCGCCTTGATGTCAACTCCACGGGCGTGCTGCTCTTCACACAGGACGGCACAATCGCCAAAAAGATCCTCGACCCGCACGGCGGCGTCGAGAAGGAGTACCTCGTGCGCGTGGACGTCAACTTGGAAAGCGCCTCACCCGCGCTCGCGGACAAGCTGGCGCAGCTGCGCGCCGGTGTGACGGCGGCCGACGGCGTGACGTACCGCGCCAAGTCGGTCGAGGTGATCAATGCGAACCAGCTACGCGTGGTGCTCACCGAGGGGAAGAACCGCCACATCCGCCGCATGTGTGAGCACGTGGGCATGCGCGTGATGGCGCTCAAGCGCGTGCGCATCGGCGGCATCAAGCTGGGCAAGCTCCCAGTCGGCCAGTGGCGCTACCTGCAGCCGACAGACAAGCTGTAGCTCTCGCGAACATATTGAACACATCTTGTGTAGCATTGCAACCTTCATTCGTGTGCGTGTCAGCTAGCAAGTAGGTGGGGAGAGGAAACGCTGTGTGGAGATCGACGGGCGGGCGCCCTGGACTCTTAGAACTGGTGGAGACACTTCTGATCAACCTGGCAATGGGAACACAGAGCAAATCGCGAAGTGAGAAACCAGCTCAAGTCCTGCGAGCTCATCAACACTACAGAACAGCCCTGTCTTCGAGAGGATTCGCACACACGAACCTTGAGATTCTCGGCAAACGTCACGCCTTCCTCCTCCAGCAGCTTGCGCTTCTCCTTGATGTGCTTGTGATCCTCTCCAACCGATCCTGGTAAGAATCAGTTCCACATCCCACGACAGTCCGTGAGCGCATCGCACCAATTGACAAGCACAGCAAGTGCGAATGACCTTTGAAGCCCCCGATCGAGAGATCGGCCGCGACGACGCGATGGCACGGCACCTCCGGCGCGAACGGATTTTTCTGGAGCGGGACGAATGCGTCAGCTCTCCTCCACCCTGTGCGTCCATGCTACGAAGCTGCAAACGCTCACCCGCAGCGCCTGGCCGACAGGACGAGGGCCGGATCCGAGCGCCTTCGCCATGCCTCCGTACGTGCTCACTTTGCCCTTGGGGATCTGCGTGCAGCACAGCATCGCCTCATCAGCACCATCCGCTCATCCATCATGGCTGCTCGCATCCGACGTACAGTGAGGAGAAGCTCGTAGACCTTGGACTCTGAGCGCACATGAACGCATTGTGTAGCTTTAGCAGTCGACCGATACACTCAACGGCCACTATCGCATCAGCAGCTCTCTCGCACTCACCAAGGAGCGTCATGCGAGCGCCCCGCCACTCGACGTGCGTCGTCACCGGCTTCTTCGCTTTCTTAGCGGCCGCAGCAGGCGCGGTGCTGCTCTTCGCCTTCTTGGTGGTGGTCGCGCTCTTGGCGGCCGCGACGGTCTTGGCGACTCGCATGGTGCTGGCTCGCATACCAGGCAGTCGGCCTTGCTGGAGTGTGGGATCGGAGCGAATCGAGAAGTGATTGAGCCCAGTGGGCATGTTCAACATACCAGCGAGTGAAGGTCTTGGCGCCAAAAGCAGGAGTTGGCACTCGCGTCGGCGCAAATCCAAGCAAGTACGAGGCAGCAACTAACGCGCATACAGTGATGGTGATGAGGTCTAATTGGATGCCTGCTGCTAGCTGGCTGGCCGGCTGCCACCTCTCGCTCCTTCTTCGACCGCGTCATGTAAGCGAGGTGATAGGAGGAGGAGCGCGCTCTCGAGAGCGAGCGAGCGAGCGTGGGCTGGCGTGTATTGGTAGTCGCTCGCTCGCTTGAGCTCTCACTACTCCTGCTGCTGGTGATGCGGCGGCGATGCGCTTACCGTCTGGTGACGACCACCTGCAGCTTCACCTCCTTCTTCTTGGACGGCCCGGCCTTGGCGCTCGTCGCGTCCTGCTGCTGCGCCTCCTCATCTTCCTCCGCCTCCTCCGCGGCGGACGCGAGCACCGGCGCCTCGCCCTCGGCGGCGGCGGCCACCGCGGCCGCGTACTCCGCCTCCACCGCGTCGTCCACGCGGATCTTGACCGTGTGCGTGCCGAGCGTCTTGATCGGCGCCGGCAGATTCACGCGTGCGACGCCCACGATGATGCCGTGCTGCTTCTCGAGCATGTCCGAGATGTTCTGCGCACTGCACCAGCAACCAGCCTCAGACTCGGTCACATCCAACGAGCAGATCGACAGAGCAAGACGACGCACGTGACGGAGCTGTGCAGCGCTGTTTCGCCGCGCGCGGCCGTGTGGCGCTTGAAGACGAGCTCAACGTTCGTGATGCGCGCGATGACCTCCTTGAGCGCGCGCTCGCGCTCGGCCTCGACCTCGTCCACGGACGCCTTGTCCACCTTGAACTTCTCGAGGTTCGCAGGCGTGGCGTACACCGCGAGCTTCTCCGGGTAGAGAAAGTTGCGCGCGTAGCCGGCCTTCACGCTCACCTCTTCGCCGCGGAAGCCCAGGTTCGGCACGTCCTGCTTGAGCACCATGCTCACACGGTGGCTGCGCAGGCGGACATTTAGATGACTAGACAGTAGCCGCAGGATATGCGGTGCGGCGGCACATAACGTACCCGAAGGCGCGCGTGAGCAGCGGCGCGCGCTGCTGCGCGGCGAGGCGCGTCGTGGCGGCGAGCATCGCGGTGGAGGAGGTTAGTGGTGTCTGGTAATGGAATGTGTGGGCGGCAGCGAGCCACCAACTTTTTTTACTTGCGAATTAAGCTCCGAGTATACTGGATGTAAGAGATGGGGTGGGACTTTTTGCGAGTATAGTGAAGTCGAGTCGAAGAATATTTGTGATGACTTAGAACGCGACTTTCATGGCAAGCCGACTTTAATGCGCGATTGCCTTGCACTGCGACGATCTCCGACTTCCGGAGACTCCAGGCGATGAGGTCCGCTCGCTTCGAGAGCTCAGGCTAACGCTCCAATTAGCACTAGGTTTGACGTCGATTGAAGACTCCTACTTTCAAGCACATCGAGGATCAGTTGATGACAACAAATTCGTGAACGACTGTATCGTCCGAGAAGCTACCGGTGACAACTTCCGTGTACTTCGCACTCCTGTGTGCCTATTCTCTCTATCCGCGCTTCGGCGCGCAGCCGCCCGTGACCTTCCAGCACTTGGTCGTGTCGTACATGCTCATGAGGTTGATCATCGTGGACCACGTGAGCGCGAAGACGAGGTACACGACCGTGACGTAGCCCATGATCTTGCTCTTGCCACCCGTGCGGCGCAGTTCGCGGGTCTCCTCCTTCTGCTTCGGGAGCAGCGGCAGGAAACCCAGTGACAGCAGCTTCATGATGTAGCAGATCCAGATCGTGATCGTCACGTCTCGCCGCACTTCCTGCGTGTCGTCCTGGATGTCCTGGAGCCAGACTTTGAACTGCGCGTTGATAATCTTGGACATCGACCGCCCGAATGGTGTCGAGAGGTTTGTCGTCGCCGTGAGGAGGCCATACAGCGCGCCTTCGTAGCCCTCCTCTGCGAGCTCCACGACACAGTACGTCGCGACCATAAACCGTACGCCGTCCGGGAGGTACTCGAGCACTGGCACGCCGAGCCAGAACCATTGGTTGCGCACGACGTTCCACACCGTGAGCATCGTCATGAACGCATCGACCGTGAGTGCCGAGACCATCGTGACGACAATGATGTAGCGCCAGTTCCAGTTCAGACCATACTTTCCCGTGAGCCCGAGCGTCGTGGCGTAGAAGATCTGTCCCACGATCGCCATGATGCTGTTGTTGAACGGCGTCACGTGCACCCAGTAGAGCTTGATGTTGCTCGACGACACGATGTTGAAGCTGTTGAACACGCCCGAGAAGAACTTGTACGCCACGATCTGGTACACGGCACGCTGCTGCAGGAGCTCCCAGAGCGCGGTGATGTACGTCTTGAACGGAATGCGCGTGGTCTGGGTCTCCTCCATGAACATCCACGTGATCGGGATGAGCGGCAGGCAGCAGCACCCGAGGATAAGCATCATGTGCGGGAACGAGAGCGAAAAGTCGAACTCGCCGCCGTACTCCTCGCCGTTGAACGCGACTGCAACGGCCATTGCCGCGATCGCGTTGAACGCCGTTTTCACCGCATATACGGCGGTCTGGATGCGCCCGCGTGTTGCGAGCGGCTCTCTCTGCGCAAACTCGACCACCAGCGCGTCGGCTGACACTTCCGAGATGAGGTACCCGAACGACGCGAGCATCATCGGCACAACGTACTTGCCCGCTGCGTCCGGGGCCGCTGCGTTGATGCTTGCCTTTTGTGCCTCTGTGTACTGCGCGCTGCTGATGCTGCGCAGCGATGGATCCGAGTAATACGGAGCCGGTACGTGCAGACCAGCCATGACGAAGAGCATGGCGCAGCAAAAGATCCAGCCGAAGAGCATGTAGGGCCGGCGACGGTAGCCGAAGATCGGGAAACAGTCCGAGATGATGCCGAAGAACATCTTGTAGGACCACGGCAGCTGCACGAGCACGGTCGCCGACACGACGATCGTGCCCTCGGCGTTGAGGTATCCTTGCAGCACGGGGTAGATCACGCCGGGCAGGATGCCGCCAACGAGTCCGACCCCGGCGTACTGCGCGAGCAGCCCGAGCGAGTTCTTGGAGAAGATCTTGATGGGCTCACCGGCACGGATCGCGCCGTTCTCGAGCTCACCGTCGAGCGGGGACTTGATCGCCCGGTACTTGTCGGGCGGCTGAAAGCCATCAGGCGTGGAGATACGGTCGACGCTCGCGCCGTTGATCATCTCGGCGGGGTCGATCTGCTCGCTCGCGTGCTAACGGGTCGCGCGAACTTGATATGTGGCGGCGCGGCGGAGAATCCGAGAGTGCAGTTGATGCTGCCGGAGTGAACCAACTACCGTTGCCTCCTGGTGGTTTGGTGGCGATTGGAGCCGCCAGCTGCGCCAAGTGGGCATCTCTGACCACTGTCCCGTGCTTCAAAGACAAGGAGCTCCTCCCATTGCTCCTGCTTCGTGCTTGGCCAAGTGCGCGCTTTTCGATTGGTGGAGATGGCTGGTTAAGAAAGTACAGTATTGATTCAGTTATCTTCAGCTTTTGTTATATCCGCAGTTTCTTTAGATACCCGCTAGCTTTCATGTTTCTTGCATGCGAATTTTATCAACGCTAAGTCCGCAATCGAGTTGCGTTCGCTTCGCACTTGTCCGACGACGGCATTTCGACGGTGCGGCAGCTTTGCTGGGAGTCAACTCGCGCAGCTCACCCCCAAGCTCCGACGGCGACCACCTACCTGCTTGCCGTGATCACGAGCTCGTCTGGTTGGCTGGTTCAGCGCAGGTGATCTCGCTCGCTTGCTCTTGATTTCACGCGAGGCTGCCAACCAACTAAACATCTGAGCTCGTATGATCAGCAAGAGCGAGCAGCAGCCAGTTCCCTGCTCCGACGACGGCAGTGGTGAGCATCCTGACAAGACCGGATTGGCGAGGCGCCCGCGGTTTAACGTGAGCTCTGAACGTCGCACTGTGGTTTCCTGCACCGACGAGAGGTGGCGAATTTGTACAGTAGCAGCACCTCTCTGTTCTCTCACGAGCTCTACCAGATCAACTCCAGCGAGTCGCTCGCTGACTCAGCAAGCAACGCACGCATGCTTTGCATCCTTCAGATTCCGATTATCGTCGTTTTCGCCCCTAGCCGACAGTCTCGGCCGTGTCGAGGGTGGGGTCTGCGAGCCGAGCATGCTGCAATCGAGTGGTCGGTCAGCTCGGAACATTGTTCCGACGATGACACACCACACCACCCGATCCGAGCAGATCGGGTCGCACTTGCTTCGCGCCAGTCTAACAGCGCAGAGTAGCGAGTGTCTTTTTTTGCTGCGAGAACGGCTGGCAGTCTCCTACATGATATCGAGCACCAGGTGGTTCCGAAGGCTGACAGTCTTCTCCACAGCAACAAGCGCCTATAGCGCTAAAAACGATCATCTCGGACTGCAGCTGTAGCTGCAGCTTCGCCTATGGATGGTTTGGCGAAGGAGTGAGCACACAGCTTGCTCGATGCAGCGCAGAGTTGAGTGGCGCGAGGGAGAGAGCGAGAGGTCAGCGATCAATTTCACAATCTCTCTGGATCGTCCACGCCCTCAACTCGCCGTCGGACAACGGGACCAATCTCTTGGCGCATTCGTCTCAAGTCTGCGAGCACAGCTCAGCCAGCCAGCATGCGTCTCTCGACTCGAGTCTATTCTTTCACCAAGGAGCACCACTTCGCCAGTTCGCACGCCTCATTAGCTAACAGCGATCAGCGACTTGTCCGACGCGGCGCCTACGCGCACGATCCTGGTTAATCACGCACAGACTACTCTATTCACTCAGCCCCCGCCTGCGTGTGCCAGCAGCCACCCACACCACAGCAGCAATAGAATGCGATCAGACACGCAAAGTCTTTCTGGCCCCGATCTCGCACACAAAGCCACCGACCGACGTCACTGGCACAACACTCGACAACTCTCCGCGAGCTCGAAGCGCCACACTTCATTTCTCGCTGATCGCACCGAGTGATGCGCGCGTCGCTCGAGGATGACGAATGCCAGGCGCTGCTCAGTCCGCTGAGAGGCAAGAAGCCGAGCTACAGCTCCTTGCTAAAGCCCGAGTACGTCCACGAACTCGAGAACGGCGCGCTGCGAAGCGGCAAACCGCCAGTGCTGCTCTCACCCGAGACGATTGGGCTGCTCGCGCAGTTTGCAGCGGTCGGACTCGTCAGCGGGATCCTGCCCGGCTTGATCTATCCTGTGCTGCAGGAGTATCTCAACGCCGAGGGCACGATCGTCGTGTCTGCCACGCTCTTAGTGCAGCTTCCATGGTCGTTCAAGGTGTTCTTCGGCATCGCGTCGGACTGCTTCCCGATCTTCGGCTACCGTCGCCGACCGTACATGATGCTCGGCTGGTCATTCTGCTGTATCGTGCTCTTCTACATGGCGAAGCTCGGCGTCCCAGCTCCGTACTACGGCGATGCGTCAATGCACTTCAGCGATCCTGCTGACTGGACCGATGCGCAGCTAGCGACGATCAACAAAAGCGCACCCAATGCCGCCGGGCAGTACGTTGTACCGATGATGCTGGCTGCGTTCGGCTACTTGATCGCAGAGGTGGCAGCGGACGCGATGGTTGTCGAGCACGCCCAACGAGAGCCGTTAGCCACTCGCGGACAGGTTCAAGCAGCGATCCATAGTGTGCGCATGGGGTTCAACGCGCTCGGGAGCCTCGCAGTCGCGTTCGCGTTCAATAGCGAAGAGTATGGTGGCGATTTCGACTTTTCGCTCTCGTTCCCGCAGATGATGTTGGTGCTCGGGTGCTTTTGCGTCCCGCTCGTGCCGCTCACGTGGCTCTTTCTTCACGAAGAGCGCGTGCCAGAGGTGGAGTTTCGTGTGTACATCCGGCGCTTCTGGGCCGTTCTGCAGGAGCGTGCCGTGTACCAGATCGCGGCGTACAAGTTCTTTTCAGGCGTGTTCAACAACTTCAACATCGTGTCGTCAAGCAGCATCAAGTTCCACTGGGTGCACGCTACACCGTTCAACTCGAGCGTGATGGCAATCGTCGGGACGCTCGTGTACGCCGCTACGCTAGGGCTCACGGGAAAGTTCGGCTTGAGCTGGAACTGGCGCGTCAGCATCGCTATTACTGTCATCCTCGGTGTGATTATCGACGGCATCATGACAATGCTCACGACGTGGGACGTCGTTCGCAACCAATGGTTCTGGCTCGGCGTTCCGATCGTCGGATACATTCCTGAGGGCGTGCGCTTCATCGTGGCGAATTATGTCGTCGTCGAGCTCATCGAGGTGGGGTATGAAGGCGCACTGTACGGCCTGCTCACGACAACCGCCAACCTTGCGAGCCCGTTCGGTCGCACGGCCGCGAAGCTCATCAACGCGAACTTCCAGGTCTGGGTGGACGACATCGTGCGG